>JAOEHX010009245.1:0-13916 GCA_025448015.1 Bolborhynchus lineola
GTGCCACACATGCCTCCCTCCCTCCTTGTGCACACATCTCCCTCTTGCCCACCACAGATCCACATCCTTGGGCCCTGCCTGCCCAGGGATGGAGAAGGATGGACAGATCCGTGCCACCACAGCTCTGCTATCACACCAGGGCTTAGCGAGGTTTAAGGGAAAGGCAGGGATGTGCCAGGTTGGAGGCAGAGGCCAGCCCCACCATGCCAGGCAGGGGGTGGTGGGATTTGCTGGAGAGCAGCTCAATTTCCTTGCCGCTTTGCTCCGTCCTCTCATTTTCACAGCAGGGTCTGACTGGTTGATGGGCAGGTTGGTATCGCTGGTGCAGCTCTGCAGCGATGCTCCCAGCACACCCAGTGTTAGCAAAAGGAGAGGGACTTGGAGCAAGGGGCTTTGGTATGAATCTGAATGCCTTTGGGGTGGGCTGGGGCCATATGTTATCCCCAGCGGTGCCAGTTCCATCTAGACACAGCCCTGCCAGTTCCATCTAGACACAGCCCTGCCAGGCTGCGCTGCAGCCGTTCATTGCACAGCACTGGCTGCAGTGGGAAGGGGGAAACAGGGATGCTGCAGCCAGATGGGTCCCCATAGTTGGCCATGGAGCAGATACCGGGATCCACACGAGCTGGCACTGCCAGCAGGGAAGGGGTGTGGGGCAGGAGGGAGTCCATCAGCCTCAGCACCTCATCAGCCCCTTTCTGGGGAGGCCCGCCCTGGCCTGCAGGGATGATGGAGCAGATGATGCTCTTGGTCTGAGGCGAAAGGCAGAGAAGTGTTGCCATGGAGACCAGATATGTCATTTTAAGGAGGCACGAAGACTTTCACACCCGTCCCTCTTGAATGAATCCCAGCGAGGGGAGCTGGGTAGGAGTGATCAGCATCTCCTTAGGTCACCAGTGGGTTGGCTGGTCCCCAAGCAGTGCCACACTACAGGGAGCCAGCAGCGAGTCTGCATGCAGAACTGCCTGCCCAGGGTGTGGCAGCATCCCCCGAGGCCAGCGGGAGCAACTGGTGGCACAGGGGCAGTTCCTCTGCTGCCAGCCCAGCCTGAGCGGGCAATAGGGAACAGCCTGCAAGGAACAGGGGTCAATACATCCTCTCCACCCCCCAAAATATCCCTGAAGCTGGGGAGCGGCTGTGAGAGCAGACCAAAGGGCTGGGGAGAGGTTCAGGGTGGAAGCAGTCACATCCTTGCTTTGTGGGTAATTTAAGCTTTAATTAAAATGAAGCTTTACGTATTAGCAGCTTCCCCACCACCACCCCACCCCACCACCCCTCCCGCAACCGTCGGCCTCCTAAACTGCGGGCAGCACTGGTGCCTCTACTGGAGTCTCTCCCCGCATTACCACAGCCGCTCCGGTTGTGAAATTTTCCAGGTGAGCGGTTGGATGTAGCAGCACTTCCAATGGGAAAAACAGCCCCAGATATGGAGGCAAATAAAGGGATGCAAAGATGCCCCCCCTCCCTTTATCCCTTATCCCCCTTATCGCCCTGCCCAGGCATGCACTGGTCCCACTAGGCAAACCCAGGGCCAGGGCTTGCTGCTTATGGGGTGTTGCAGGAGCTCCCCTGGCCCTACATGGGTCCCACCAGCTCTGGCATCCCGATGTTGATCAGCTCCGTTGTGCTGGCAGCTCCCACCGCAGCTCAGTGCTGTTGCTGTTCAGATGGGTCTGGAAGAGCACTGGCATCGCTGCATCGGTGAGTCAATGGCTGGGAGGATGGGGGGTGCCAGGGCTGGGGTCTGCAGTGACGGGGAACACAGCAGTGCATGCTGCCTGCACGGGAGGCAGCTGAGCCTGCACAGAGCAAACAGGAATGATGCATTGATGTGGGGGGCCGGGGGGAGGGAAGGAGGGTGTTAGGCTTCAGCATGGCTCTTGGGGAGGTGCTGGCACTGGCCTGAGTGTCAGGGACATGCTCCCTGATGACCTTTGAAAGTCCCTTCCAACACAAACTGTTGTATGATTCTATGACATGGAGCTCGAGCAAGGGGCTGTTCACTGAACCTGGTGCAAGGTGTCTGCAGGCAGTGCCAGTGTGTGTTGATGCAGTGTAGGGGTGCAGTGGAGGTGTGTGGATGTGCAGGGTGTGTGGGAGATGGGATGCACAAGCATGACAGGTACAGGATGAATGGCATATGGCCTTGCTGCATGTGCAGTGTGAGGGGTGGGTGACGTGCTGTGTGCACGCCTGCAGTGTGCCTTGCATGCAGTGAGCTGTGTGTGCTGTAATGGGAAGAGTGTGCACAGTGCATGCTCACTGTGCAAAGTGTGAGCTGGGCAGTGCAGCATGTGTGCAGTCCATGCTTACTGGGAGCTGAGAGCTCTGCAGTGCAGTGTGTGCATGTGCAATGCACAATCGCTGTGAGCTCCACAGTGCAGTGCGTGTGTGCAGTGCACATTCACTGTAAGTGTGAGCTCTGCAGTGCAGTGTGTGAACTGCAATGCATGTTCACTGTGAAAGTGAGCTCTGCAGTACAGCGCGTGTGTGCAGTGCACATTCACTGTAAGTGTGAGCTCTGCAGTGCAGTGTGTGTGTGCAGTGCACATTCACTGTAAGTGTGAGCTCTGCAGCACAGTGTGTGCAGTGCTGTGTGTGAAGTGCACGCTCGTGGGAGTTGTGAGTTGTGCAGTGCAGTGAGGTGTGTGTGTGCAGAGCACACTCACTGTGAAACCGTGTGTGTGTGCAGTGCAGGTCACGCTCATGGTGGGAGCTGTGCAATGCAGTGTGTGCACAGTGCACATTCATGTGGGAGGTGTGAGCCATGCAGTGCAGTGCAATGTGTATGTACAGTGCAGTGCAGTGTGTGTGTGCAGTGCACACTCACTCTTTGAGGTGTGAGCCATACAGCTCAGTACCATGCGAGGCGCACAGATGCAGACACTGGGCAGAGGCAAGGTGTGCACCTTGCAGGTGCATGGCCACAGCACAGGAGCACAGCATAGTGTCCAGGGATGGCTGGGAGCAGGATCCAAGCGTGGGCACCGCGGGGGTCCCTGCCTGGATGCAAACGGGCTCCAACTGCTTCGTGGACCTCCCAGCCTTGGGAATCTCTTTCCCCGGGCACGGCGGGCAGCAGCCAGCCTGGCTCGGGGCCGGGCGGGAGCATCTCCTCCTGCCGCGCCTGCTCCCGCGCCCGACACTCTCCGACAGGAGAAAAGGGAACAGAAATGCACGTTTTCACATTTAGTTCCCTTTGTACTCAGCTAATTAGCGCCTGAGTCTGGTGATGTCATTAAAGCTGCACTAAGTCTTTATTGAGGTAATTTAATTTTCCCTTTCATATCAGGATGATTTCCTTTGTCGGGGTAGGTGCTGGGGAGGGGGAAGGGCCTGTGCAGACAATTGCTATTGTCAGGATAAATAATTCCCTGTTGGATTGACAAGGGGGGAGGTGCGCCGGGGGGGTGGGAGCTGTCACTCACCCTGGTGGCAGCCGGAGCTGCGTGCCTTGGGGTGCCTCTCCCCTCACTGGGTGGCCTCCCCAGACAGCAAAGCACCTGCCTTGGTCCCTTTCCAACACAGAAACCGTGTTCAGGAGGTGGGAGGATAAAGCTGGGGGTATCCCTCCCGTTCCCATCCCATCAGCATCTCTGATGCCGGATGGAAGCAGATTGCACTGGGCTAAAATCAGCATTTATGAGCCTTGATACTCCATGTGTAGTAACCCACAGGAGAGCCATGGGGTTCTGTATGCAGCTGGGACATGGAGGGGAGCAGGGAGCTGGTGGGGGTGTTGTGGACCAGGAGAATACTTTTTAGGGTTCTCCCACCTTAAGGGGATCCCAAGTGGCATCCCTGCATTAGGAGTGGTTGGAAATGACCTCAGCAGATATCGCCCTCTCCAGCCCCTCGCCAGGCTTGGCATCAATGAGGTGATGCTGGAGGGCTCACTGCCGTGGTTGGAGGAAGGGGGTGGCTGGCATGGGACAGACCCAGTGCTTGAGTAACAGTGGGGTGAAGGCTGTTGGGGTGAAACCCCTTCTCCAATCCTGACTCCCCCACCCAATGGCTCACACTGCCCCAGGAAGGATCCGAAACACAGGGTGAGGGGTGAAGAGGTCCGATGGGATCAGAGCCCCTGAGGACTGGCTCTCTGTCCCCGCAGAGCACCACTGGCAGCAGGTCCCCATCACATCCCATCACTGGCCATTCCCCAGCCTTTCCAAGCATGGGAGAAAATGGTGGCACATCCACAGGAAGCAGCTAGGGGACAAAAGCTGTTGACATTGCCACCACCCAAGCCTTGGTGTCTCTGGGAGCTGGGGCACAACTCATGGCAAGGGTCTAAAGGAGCGATGCGTGAAACAGACTGACTTGGCACAGGGGTGCACATCTTGCCCAGGCAGAGCTGGTGGCACTGGTGTCCTGGTCCAGCAGAGAACCACCAGGATGGGAGGGGGTGGGTTGTGTAGTCCCAAAGCCCTGACTCCTCAGGTTTAACACTTCCAGAGGATCCGTCCTTCCCTGAAAATGGGAAGGGAGGAGAAAGCAGAAGACAGCCATTTTCCACTCACACTTGGGTCCATCTCCAGAAGGAACCAGGTCCTTATAGCCCTTTTGGAGCAAGTCCCATATTCCCTAAAGCCCCCCATATTCCTGGCAACAGCTTGGGTGCAGAGCAGGAGGAGGGGGAGCCGAGGGGAGCGTCACACCCGGAGTGCAAACACCAGCTTGTTGGTAATTAGCAACCGTTTCAAGAGGAATGATGAGGAGCCAGTGACAGGCGGGCGGGTTGCTATTAAAAGCTGCCACGTGTGATCCCTCTCCAAGCCTGCTGGCCCCTCCTTACCTGGCACAGGGGGAATCAGATGCAAACCTGACATTCATGCAACACTCAGGGTGAGCTTTAATGGCGGGGCCCAGGCGCCAGGGTGATGGACATCCTCGCCTCCCGCAGTGGAGCAGCCTTTGGGTACTCTCCTCCCCATCATCCCTCTCCAGACCTGAGTCACGAGGTGCTCTAACGTGAGCACTCAGCCCCCTGCGTGCCTCCACAAGCACAGGCACTTGCTGAAATGTTAAGGGCTTGTTTGCCTCCAGCGGAAGGGAAGCAGGAGCTGAGCCCCCAGCTTCGCAATTGTTCCTCCGTGCCTTCCGGAGCTAAGGGGCCAGGGAAGTGCTCATTCACACAGGGAAGCATCCTCGAGTCATTCCTCCATGTGCTCAGCCCCCCACAATGTTTCCTTTCAGCCTCACTCTGCTTAAAGTCTTCCCAGATCATCGCAAGCTCTATAGAAGGAGCATAGCAGGCATCATAGAAGGTGCATCTGTATGGCCAAGACAGCATTTACAACCCTCCTTGGTGAGGGGATTGGACTAGATGATCTCCAGGGATCTCTTCTAACCCTAGTTCTGTGATTTGGATGCACAGTGGTGGGGTGGGTCCTTGTCTCAGACCTGCAAACCAGGCTCACAAGGAGCCAGGGCACATGGTGCTGGAGGTCAGCCCAGCAGCATCCAGGTAGAGATTCAGTGGCCTTGAGCGGGTGAGGTAGAGATTGTCACGGCACAGGGGCTGAGGGTGGATGTGCTCCGCAATGCATCTTGCAAGTGACGGGAGCGGGAGGATAACCTAGTTCTGGATTCCTGAGATTGGCTGCCCCAATCCCCACTCCGTGAGATGAAAGTCAGTAATTACTGTCTGACTTAGCAGAATGGAGAAGATCAGCTGGAGGAGCATGGTCAAGACCATCGCTCTGTGGGCTCCCAGAATCTCTTGCCCCTGCTCAAGGTGTGAGCAGCACTGCCCATGTCCCCTGTCATCATGTCAAGGTAAGAAGTCTCCTTGATTCACACCTCACTCCCAACCTTTTTGCTGTCCATCAGGTCTACCCAACTAGTGACCAACCTGAAGCTGTGTGCTACCCCAAGAGCAGAAGTGGGGATGAGCAGTGCATCCATCTGCCCCTCAGCAGGGTCCTCTTGCAAGTGGTTTGCTGATTAAAGCAAGGTTTTGCTTTGAATAAGGGCTGGTTATAGTGAGTAGGGTTTAGCTTGATCTGCTGCTGCCCTGGGCTTGCTGAAGGAGCTGGGTGTCTCTCAGCTGAGCTGAAGAGCTGGAAGTGACATGGGCTCCTCCTTAGAGAATCCTTGGAGAGTGTCCCCTTGCTCCAATGTCTCCCATGGGTGGTGACAGCCTCTTTCCTTGCATCCAGTTCCTGCCTGTGGGATCACTCTTCGGATGTCCTTGCACCCTCCATCTACCACTGTTCACCAGCTGCCACTTTCCCTTCACCATCGCCCTGAGCTTCAGGAGCTCATTTGCTCCATTGACTGCTCCATGGGGAGGAGGTCCTGTGCTGCAGGCTTGGCCAGGCTGTCTTGTCCTTGCTTTGGGGTGATACCTGATGCCCATCCCCACTGCTGCTGCTGCCCACTCAGGGCATGCTGTGCATGCTTGGCACCACTGCATGCGTCTGTGCTCTAAGACGTGCCTGGTTAGGGTGATTTGTGTCTTCCAAACACCTAGTCATTGTTTAAGGGCTCTTCTCTGGATGACAAAAGTGCAGGCAGCTGCCAAACTTCTCCTCTCCTTAATGTATTGTCTGTCTTTCCTCAAGGCTGAACCCCCCTGCCCCAGCACCATTTCTGAGTTCTCCTCCCACCAGGATCCCTGCTCCCATCAAATAAATTTGCAAGCCATGCTGCTGTTCTGGGGTTTAGTTCTGCAGGAAAAAAGCCTCACACTTCTTCTCCCATCTGTATCCCCACGCTCAGCCCTGCTGTGCCACCAGCTTTTAGTCCTGGGCGTGTGCAGGGGTCCCTCTGCTCCTGGACCAAGGCCACCCCATCCCTTTGAACCCATTGAGCGCTGTTGCTGATGCAGCATGGGACCAGCCCACTTGAGCAGCCTTGGAGCATCCACCAGGGTTGCCCCAGCACCAGGAGATGTGACACCAGCAGCATGGAGGTGACTGGGGAGAGGCTGAGCTGGTGGTGATGCTGCTGAAAGAGGCTGAGGAAACCGAGGGGGGATACAAAGACGGTTCTTCCATGGATAAAAGAATGAGAAAGATGGGGAGGGGTCCCCAGCCTGGTGCTGTGTGGGAGTGACAGAGCATGTGGTGACTCCTGCCCCACTGGTGGGGCTCCCCCCCACTGTATCTCTCTGCAGAGGGTCCCTGAGTGCACACAAGCGAGGAAAGGCAGGGAAAAGAGGGGGGAGAGAGAGATCTTTTCATCTAAAAGGTTACATTTGTCCTACTTCCTCCCATCTCCAGCAATTAACTTGAAGGGAGACATCACTGCTAATTGAGCAGTGAAGATCAGGAGCAACAATTACGCCTTTTGACAAGAGACAGCACAAGAGGGACTGCTCCGAGGCTGAGAATGGTAGGGAATGGTTTCTATGGCAATATAAATTTCCTCTCTTCCTCTCCAGCCATAGAAATGATAAAAATGTAGATTTCTCCCTGATTAATGATTTAATGAAAATAAAGAATATTCTTTTTCTTTTTTCTTTAAAAAAAGAAAGAAGGAAAAGGGGGAAAAAAGCAAAAGTAAGGAAAATCGATGGGACGCAATGTTTAGCACGAGGCTGCGGCTGCTGCAGGATCAATGTCCTTCTCCAGGCTGGACACGGTGAAATCTATTACAGGAACATGCCGAGGACTCCAGGCAGCCCTGCCATTTGGTAA
The DNA here is from genome assembly GCA_025448015.1 of Bolborhynchus lineola. NCBI lineage: Eukaryota > Metazoa > Chordata > Aves > Psittaciformes > Psittacidae > Bolborhynchus > Bolborhynchus lineola. The sequence continues at coordinate 7,644 of JAOEHX010009245.1, forward strand.
TTAGGCAGCAGGCTCACAAGGGGAGAACGTGAGGGCTAGATTCACATCTCTGATCAAAGGAGATGCCCATCAAAGAGCTCCTTGCAACTGACTTCTCCAGCAGCCCCTCACACTCGCTCCATGTCTCTCTTGCCTTCCTTCCCCTGCCTGCCTTCCCCTTGCCTGCCTTCCCCTTGCCTGCCTTCCCCTTGCCTGCCTTCCCCTGCCTGCCCTGAAATCATTGTTAGCAATGTGAATTATTCAACCTGATACCTTTAGGAGGGTGACTCCAGCCTGGATGCCACATAGGCTGCTGGGAAGGTGAAGGATTGACCTGCCATGGAGGTGGCCCTGAGCTGCTGGCAAAGGGTGCTGTACCAGGAAGCAGGCAGCCCCTCTCTGGCAGTGATACTGGCAACCACCTAAGTTGATGTTCAGACCAGGTTGGATGGGGCTTAGTGCAATTTGCTCTAGTGGAAGGTGTCCCTGCCTGTGGCAGGGGGTGGAACTGGAAGAGCTTTAAGGTTCCTTCCAGCCCAAACCACTCTATAACTGTTTCAAACACACACTGCAGCCCATCTACTTCCCTCGAACAAGCAAGTTTTGTGGTTTATTTTTAACCTTTTAGAGGAGGCTGCTTCAGGATGCACAAAGGCTCGTGGGATGGGACTGGACAGACCTCCTCTACCGACACAGGGAGGGAAATAATGCAGCAGGTTCATGTCAGCTGTGTGTCCATTCATTGAAACAAAGTGTATCCCGTTTCAGCAAGCAGAGCTGGCCTTTGTGAGAGATCACAGGCAGTGGTGAATGAGTTCCTGCACCCTTCCCCTGAGCCCAGACCAAGGCATGGGGAGCCTTCTGCCATGGGTACCATCCCTATCCTGGGTACCTCCATCCCCATCCCAGTTACCCCCTTACTGCTTCAGACTGTTCCCTGGCACCCCCAAGATTCATCTGTCCACCCTGCCCCTTCCTGCCCCACATGAGGAGCCCACAGGGCACCAGGAAACACATCTTCAGCCCTGGCATGCTGCAGGGGCAGAGCATGGGCACACAGAGGGACTTTCCCACCTCCTCAGTTCCTATTTTATTGCCAAAGCGATACATAAAACACATAAACAAATCTCACAGCGAGAAATGGGTTGCTATCAAATCAACAAATTAATCTAATTATAGGGCTGATTAAACCGTATCAGATAAACTAGTCGCTCTTCTCAGTGCTCGGCAGCCGTGCAGAGAAGCAGGCAGCCTGGCTCTCCTTTTGAGTCCATGGCACAGGAAGGGTACAGCCACCCTTCATGGGGAGCACCGAGTCCCCTCTTCAAATCTGAATGGCAATGCAATGCAAAGTACACAATTCCTAAGGATTAAAGCTGCAGCTCCAGCCTGCGAAATGTATGCAGGAGCCGTCTTTGGAGCGAGATTGCTTAAACCTAAGCCTGCTTTAGGTATTGGAGGAACAATTTTATCAGTGCTGTTTGCAGAGCTTTGCCGGGGCTGCTTCCAGCTCTCCGAGCTCCTGCACATGCCAGCACCTATGCACACATGGAAATGCTCTTGTGTACCAGCACCCACGTGTAATACCCGCCCTGGCAGACAGTGCCAGAGAGCAAATGTGTCCTGTGTGAAAGGCAAAAGCTCTTTATCACCCGGCAACACTCACGGAGAGGGCTGTGGATGCAGCATCGTGGATTGGCCTCACTCAGGAAGGTGATGGGCAGCTGCAGACCTTTGCTGGAGGGTCTGGTGGCTCTGAGGCTTCATGAGATGGGCTTAATCCCTGGTTCCAGCAGGTGATGAACTTCAGATCTTGCCTCTTGCAGGACTCTTTGCAGATGGGAAGGTGGAGAAGGCACTGCTGTGCCTGCCTGGCCAGGGATGTGCAGGCTCCCCACAGGCTTCCCAAATGCTGCTGCACCCCGGAGCATGTCAGTGAAGAAGGAAAATCCTTTTCAAAGCAGATTGGCTCTGGGTTCTCTTGCCATTGACAAGTTGTTTTCCTCTTTTCAGGGCATCCTTTGCTCTCAGCCATGGGTTATATCAGCTCTTGATTCTCCTCCTCTTGCTTTTTTAGCTGAGTTGCTCTGTTCCAGGAACAAAGGTGTCGAGTAATGATCTTTTGTCTCCTAATAGGAGATTATACCAGAGCGCTGTCAAGCTCAGCAAAAGATGAGAGGAGCTCGAGAGCCCTGGTGCAGTGCAGAGCTCTTACACCTCTTGGGATTCCCATCAGATCCCACTTTGACCCCCATCTTTGCAGGGAATGCTCCATTGATGCTCTTCTCCTTCACACCCTGGTTCAGACCATCCTGGTCAGTATTTGGGGGCCCAGAAAATACACTGGAGGGGATAAAAGGGAGTATTGCAGAGCCAAGGGCACGGTGGGGTGGCCAAGACTGGGTACATCACCCTGCAAGTGATGAGTGATGCCACATCTGCAACACTGGCCAAGAGCATCCTCACCAGGAGCCAACCTGAGGGATGGGATTATGCAGCCTACACATAGGAAGAATAAAACTGGGGCTATTGACAGGCCCAGCTGGGTGGATCAGCCCTGCAGAGGAGAGAACAAACCCTCCTTTTGTGTTCAAAGGCACTTCTCTGCTGCCTGACCCCAGCATGCCATGGCTTGGCAGCACTGTGAGGGCTGGGGTACTCATGGGGTACCACAGGGTGGGCAAGGGGGGTTCAAATCAAAACCTTCCCAGGCAACGAGCTCAGCTTTGGACAGTCTCTTACTAATATTTTGTTATGATTCAGTCTTTAATCTGTCCTTCCCCTTGTAGAAACAAGCAAATAATGCAAGCACCAGCTCAAGGAACAGCACCAGTGTGCACATCACACAGCAGGTTTCACATGTTTTCAGTAGAGGTAAGCGCTGCTGTGCCCTGGATCTTGTCAGGAGCCTGGGTGATGCAGATATTGGGATGCTGGGACCAATCCTAGAGTGGTCCTGGAGTGGGATATAGGCTGTGGGTGCCAGGATGGGCAGGGATGGGCTGGGAGCCTCCCGCCATCCTCTGTAGGAGGGCACAGCTAAGGGGGGGTACAAACCAGACACCTAAATATGCTCCCGGTGTCTCCAGTGCTCCTGGTATCCACAGCCACCTGCTCTGGGAGTGTGTGTGCGCACATCCTTCTCCCTGTGTGCATGCATATGCATACATGTGCAGTGGTGCAGCACATACACATGTTCATACATGCACATGGGTACGTACACGTGTGTACATTCATGTATGTGTACAAGCCCACATGCGGGTCATGGCGCACAGGGCTGTGCACAGGCTGGGGGATGCTCTGTGGAGAGGAACCGTTCCCCAGCCTGGCTGATGCAGTTTAGCAATCAGAATAACTTTGCTGATGAATATTTAAGCTGAGCGCTGAATATTTAAAGCATTCAATTATTTTAATGGCTTCTAAGTGTGACAGCGGGAGGCGACAGGGGGATGGCTGCTCCTGGGTCCAGCGCCGGGCCCAGGCAGGGCGGGCAGGGATGCTGTGTACAGCCCCCTGCAGTGGGAGGGCTGGGAGGAAGCTCGTGGTCCCCAGCAGGGTGGTGGCATCTTTAACATGCTGCTGCCAGTGCATCCCTGCCTGTGCTCAGCCCGGTGGGCACAGTCCCAGCGGGCAGGAGGAGAGCTGTGCCCTGCCATCCTGGCAAGCCTCAGTGCTGTCCTAGTGCCCTCATTCTTGCATGAGCAGCCTTGGGGTGTGCCAGCACTTCATGGTGCCAACCCCCTCCTCTGTGCCACCAGTGATGCTCCTGAGCTGCACCTCTCATAGAATCATGAAATGGTTTGGGTTAGAATGGACCTTAAAGCTCATCCCGTTCCAACCCCCTGCCATGGGCAGGGACACCTTCCACTAGAGCAGGTTGCTCCAACCTGTCCCCGTGCCATCACTGCAGTGGAAGCACTGATGTGGCCCTGCGCCAGTGCCACCACCAGCCCTACGGTCAACCCCGGGGATGCAAGGGGATGACGCAGCCTCCACAAACCCCAAGGTCACCCTGAAGGCAGGTGGGTGGTGACACAGAGGTGGTGTGCCCACTGCAGCATGTCCAGCCCCACCACCTGGCCCCACAGCCGGGTGCTGCACACAGGACCACCCTGAGATCCAGGGCAGGGAGTGTCAGGGAACACAGAGGAGCACTTTCCCAGTGCGTGCTCCTGCAGCCATAAATATTCATATTCTTATACTAATTTTCCATGTACTTTTCTGTCACATCCAATTTTATTTTAATTTCCCTTTATAAACCTTCACAGCTAATGCACTCCGTGCTCCCATGATTACCCCAATCAGCCAGCACTTTAAACACAATCCCTGCAGGCAGCTCTTGTTGGAAGCTACAGGATCACGGAGCATCCACGCACAACTTGCACACACTTGGCAGACCCACTCGCCAGGGTTACAGCAGAGCTCCTTTGCCACCATGTGGTGGGCACAGCTCCCATCGTGGTGGGCACAGTCGCCAGACAGGCTGTGCTGAGCTTTCCACAGTGGCCAGACTAGAGGGAAAGATCCAGTAGCCTTGGTTGTGTCCATGCTCTGCACTGTGCACATTGCATCGTGTCTTGCACAGGCATGCAGCTGTCCCAACCACTGGTCTTACCTTGGATAGCTGATTTGGCAGAGCCCACCTCCAGCACTGTATCCAGCTGGAAGTGACAATCCGCTGTGGGCAAGCTCCTGGAGCTCCTTGAGGAGCTGAAGTGTGCAGGATCATGGTGCTGGGGCTGTGCCGTGCCAGCCAGCATGCCAAGGCTGTGACATGGCTATGCCAGGGCTGTGCCATGCCAGCTACCTGAGCTCAACCGGTCCTTCCCGGCAGGGATGTGCTGTGCCATGCCCTGACATGCTGTGCCAAGCCAAGCACACTCCCCAGACTCAGCACTGCTATCCCTGCAGTACTGTGCTGTGCCATGCTGTGCTGTGCTGTGCCAAGTAATCTGGCCAGGTTTGGCAGTGCCATACCTGGAGGGCTGTTCTGTGCCATGCCATGCCATGCTGGCTGCCTAGTTTCAGAGGTGCTGTGCTTGCTGGGGAGGTACCACATGTGTGTGTGTGTCAATGCCAAGCCCCATCCTGCCGCATGGTGATTCATAGAATCATGGAATGGTTTGGGTTGGAAGGGACTTTAGAGCTCATCCAGCTCCAACCCCCTACCATAGGCAGGGACATCTTCCATAGAGCAGGTGGCTCCAAGCCCCATCCAACCTGGTCTTGAACACTGCCAGGGGTGGGGCAGCCACAGCTTCTCTGGGCACCCTGTGCCAGCGCCTCAGCACCCTCACAGGGAAGAAGCCGGTGTCTATGCCATGGTCTGTTTGTCACACAACTCAGGCAGCCCTGGCCAGGTCCTGCTCAGTGCACCCCACACACTCACCCTGCCTGTCACCAGAATCCTGACATGGCTCAGTACCATTGTGCCACTGCTCCCATGGCACTGAGAGGTTCCAGCAGTGTGGACTCACCAGCTCTAGGCAGTTGCACCGAAGCTGACCCAGTTGGCACTACACATACCCAAGTGTCCAACACCTCTATGTATGCACACACCGCTCAGTCCCTTGATGGGTACCCTGAGCCAGCCTGTGACCTGGGCACACAGTGGGTATTGGGCTGAGGGACAGGACACATCCCGAAGCTGGATAGAACATGTCCCCAGTGCAGCAGAATACGAACCTTGTAGTGAAGGACAGGCCACTGGCCCTTGCCTACTAGCAGACCCAGAGTGGGGTCACACAGCCACAAGCAATGGGAAAGGCCAGGGCTGCCCAAGCACACAGTGCCTCTGGCAGAAGGAGGGAACACGTGGATGGGAATTTGTTCCTCACCATCCATCGGGACACGGATTAAAAAGGCTGTGGGAGACGGTGCTGATCTCTTGATGGTGGTCCCATAGAAATCCCCCCATGGGCAGGGGCAGGGTGGCTGCCATGCTCCTGCCAGCTGTGGGGAAGTCACTGCGGCTCCGCTTGCTTGCTTCTGAAGACCTCTTGATAAACATTTATAAACATTTGTAGTATTTTAAACTTCCCCTCAATAATTTATGAATAGTTATTTTATATACTTTAAAGAGGGTAATAATGTAAAATTTATAAGGCGGGAGCACTCAGAGTGGCAGCGCGGAGTCGCGGGGCTGGGAGCGGGAGGCGCATCTTCCCCGCCTCTCCCAGCCAGCACTGATTGAAACTTGAAAGGCTGCAGCAGCGGGTGGAAACGGGGCACAGCAGGACACTGAGGGGCACGTGAGCTTGGGGACATGGGGGACACATGTGGCCGGGTGGGTGG
>JAOEHX010009248.1:0-13202 GCA_025448015.1 Bolborhynchus lineola
TATAAGGAAGAAACTCTTTACTGTAAAGGTGGTGAGGCACTGGAATGGGCTGCCTGGGAAACCGTGAATGCTCCATCGCTGGTGGTATTCAAGGCTAGGCTGGACATAGCCTTGGGTGGCATGGGTTAGTGGGAGGTGTCCCTGCCCGTTTCAGGGGGGTTGGAACTAGATGATTTTAAGGTCCTTTCCAACCCTAACTATTCTATGATTCTATGAAATTAGTTTAATGTTGACAGAGGCTTCCTTCTCTCACTAAGTGTCCTGACCACCATTCTAGGTCTTACATAATGTACTTGTCATTAAAAGCAAAGTTAATTCAGGGCTAAAAAGTATCACCAAACTCAAAAAGTCCCCAGCTATCTGTGATGCTTAGGAAGGATCTAGCATTTTCATAAAGAGATTTAACCTAAATGTAGTATTTTCCTCCAGAAAAGTTTGGTGGGTTTTGTGCTAGTCCTAATTCCATTATGAAGATTTAAATCTGTGCTGTGTACTCTCACTGTCAAGTTGGCCAGCTGAACTATGAACCACTGAGAAGATACAGAAGACCTATGAGTGTCCTGGTCCTCTCAGCTCCTCCCCTCACCTCAGTCTACCTTTCCAATCCAAATAACCCTATCTGTCTGAAAACAGAACAGAAAGGCAGAGTACTGAAACCTGTGCTACACTGCCATGTGACTCTGTTCCTATATAGTATGTATATATATTAGATTTACTTGAGGATTTATAAATTATATGACAAGCATCAATACATATATTTAGTATTGTAATGCAGAACAGTGAGCTATAGGTCTCCTACCTTTTGATGTCAGTTTTATATAATACATGATTTTTACTCTCCTAGTATTCTACTTCAGCATTACTTAATTATTGAAGGCCCTGGGTCAGAACAATTTTGTAATGCCAACTGTACAGTCTGAGGGCCTAGCATTGAGCAGATTTGAAAATGAAATTTGATTTGAAAATTTCAATTTAAGTAATGTTTACAAAAACTTACACCAAAAGCTTAAGTGGCTTTAAAAATACATAGAAATTACATACCTATTACTCAGAAATAATTCTATTATTTAACTTAACTGCCCTCTTAGCCAATGTCAGCATTTTCTATAATTGTAACATTTATGGCACAGTCATTTTTAGCCTACTGACTACTCTGTAAAAACTCTGAAAGCACTTTAAAGTGAAGGGATTAAATAAAAGAAAAAACCCACAATATTTCTACCAAATTATCCATTCTTCTGCTTATCCCATCCAAATTTAAATTCATAGCAAAACCCAACAAAAAAAACAGGACTAACAGGAATTTTAACATGTAACTAACCAGTTCCTATTTTTCTTGTATGGAATTTATTACTATGCAAGTTACATGCCCTTTTTTATTTTCATTTGCCTTTTTAAACAATTTTTTGGCTTGGTTATGACTTTTTGGAGTTTCTTTCTTATTCTCTGCTTTACATACCCCTAAACCAGACAATTCTATCGTCAAAGGAAAGCTCCTACATCTAATCTGACATTGTATGTATAGCAGAGCATCTGCTTGATTTTCCTGTTCTCACAGTATTAATATATTCCATTATTCTAAGCCTCATTGCTTGCAAATGTGCTGTTAAGAGCTTCTTCCCATTGCACAGTTCAGAGCCAAAAATCACGGTAAGTCTTGGCTTGTCTGCTCCCTACTCTATTGAAGGCTATCCTGTAATTACCCTGTTAGAATCATTCATAGATACTCACTGAAAGAAACAGCTAAATGGAGCAGCAAAGAAGAAAATATATCTGCTGTCTTTACTGTAAAGCACTTAGTATGAATGTATCAGTGTTTTTATCAAGGGCCTGAAAATGCATTAAAATTTGTTATTCAGTTCAAGGCCATTCTGTTCACATTTTAAACTACAGATTATAGTCTAGTTTTTATATTATTTATATAATATTTTATATTTCACTTTATAGTTTTTATAGTTTATTACTATAGAAAGTCCACAGCTTTTCCAGTTTCCTTAAGCCTTTACCCTATGTGAAATAAAATCCATTCAAAGCTTGCTGAAAGTTTTCAACATACTAAACCCTTGTAAGTAGCCACGTTCTCCTCAAAGGCCAATAATTTTCCTTTTGAAAACAAAGAAGACCAATTAAAAATTCTGTTGTAAATATTATAATTAAAAAGCAGTTTCATTTGTTAAATTATTATTAGCTGCATTAAAAAAAAAGTGTCCAGAGTGACACAACCATAAAGCAAATCAGTATCATTGCAACACATGCACTTCTATCCAGCTTTAGCAATTCAGAAAGTAAAATCTGAGCATTGATCAAAATTTCAATCAAGCACCTCATTAAGATATTCCCTGAAGTATTTCCGCTTATACTAGATAAATTAAGAATATATTTTAAAAGATACTTACACATTTTACCACATTCTATGCTTCTTTGTGGTGAATCTCGGTACTTGAGACATACTTGCAAGTGTACAAACATACAAAGTTAATTATTCTGTGTCCCAGTTTTTGAGACTCTTCCAACAGTCTAAAAATAGCCTTTTCAATGACAGCATCATAAATTAAATTGTCATCATTCCATTTATCTCCTATCAGTAACATTACGTATTTTCACTGTCAATTAGGAAAGATTTCCTGGTAAATCAATTAATGATACAGATCTGCAGTTTATGTTAAAAGAAAATAAATTACTGCACAACATCCTTTGAAATTACATTTGCCATGTGGTACCGGTATGAACCAAGTACTGAAATCATAAAAATCAGAACACACTTTACAAGTACTGACTTTTTAAAAAAGCATTAAAAATCAGAACGGTAGCTATGACTGTCGTTGAACTGTAATTATATGAAATTGTATGATGAGAGCTGACCAAGAAAATGTGGGTCAAAAATTCCAAAAGAGAGAAAAAAAAATTCCTCCTAAAACACAGTGGGTTTTGTCACTAAATTCAAGCTTCCACAGCTTTGTCCACTGATTTCAATCAATTTACAATACTCAGAAATATTTCTTTTAGCAAAAAAAGCTTCTATAATTCCAAAACAATGATTTAAAGAACTAAAATACCATGAAGTAAGCATTGGGTATATCTATCTATTAACATACCAAAAGACACCCTATTTTACTGAGAACTTTATCACTTATTAAAGACAAAAGACATGAAGTCCCTCTCCACAGTCTGTGGTATATTATGCAGTCTTGTGAACTTGTCAATAGGCTGTCAAGAGGGTGTAAGTCCCAGTCCAGCCTCAAATTAAACACATGGCCTTTAAGTCCACTCATCAGCTGATGCAAATGAATACAAATCCTTTGATGACCGTCTGTACTGAGGACTTAAGATCAAGTATTTTATAGATTTAATAAGCAAGAGGACAACAACAAAGTTCTCTCAAAGCAAGAGAAACAACTTCTGTATCACTAGTGGTTCCAGCTGGTCGTTTCTTATCTTTATTAAGAATCCTCATATTAAAATGAGGGGGCCTGGAGAACACTAACAGGACACTTAGTAAATAAATGTAAGCATTACAAGCAGAAGACTTTTTCCATAACAGTCTATTTCTAGGATTTTTTCATGCCTAAAAGCCACTTAATGAGTTGAATGAGGATTTATTTCAGAGAACAGCTACTTCATATGAAAGCCACAGAAAGGCTATTTCTAATAAACAGGTTCTAAACTGTTCTCCCCCTTACCACAGCCATTTCTATGTGTTGTTTGGCTGATTTTCCTCTTTTTAGCCAGGATATATGTTTATGAAATTGTGTCAAGAATTAGGCAAACTGCATCTTATATCTTCCTGAAACACATCTCCCATATTCTCTGTATGTCCTTTAAAGCTCTTCCCGAGTATACAGTACTTAAAATTTCTTTATTTGCACTTTTTCCCACCATGGTTAAAGAATTTATTAGGACTGCTTTACCTCCATCAAAGGCTTCTTTTCTCTGTCCAACTATATTAAGACCACTCTTGCCTAGCTAAAAAGAATGCTTTGTCTTAACAAATATTCTTGCACAGTATCTTTTTCTCATACAAAGAAAATTTTACAGACTGAAGAGTGATTCTTCTACCTTGGAAACTAGCTATACTGCTGAACCTGTTTTGGACAAGGCATTGTTAGTTTCACAGCAATGAATCAATATAACTGCTCAAAATTTAAAGTTAAGAAGCAAATACAGAAATACTAATCCCAAGAAATATAACGAAAGGTTTGTAATGACTATGCTATCATCAATTTTAAAAGGAATCACCGACCACTTCAGCAAAATATAATATTAGCTGATAGTAATAGAAAGAGAAATAAAAAGAGGATTAAATAACCATCACCTAAGACTTTATCTTAAATCATTATTACATGGTTAAGTTCCAACTCACAAGAGTAATACAAATTTACTAAATACACATCTTTTTATTATAACACAATATGTTTCTATATTCCACAACTATATTTAATTTAAATATATTTTACTTAAGATATTTACAATATGATTAAGATACCCATGTATGTGTTCAGTAGCACTGCAGGCATACTTCCATCTTCTACAAAACAAAGAAAACCTAGATTAACATGACAAGAATGATCCAAGATTGTGCAGGGAAATTTTGCAATGAGAAAACTCAAGAAACACTAGAAAACCTAGATGACTTTCAACAATGATATTAGACAAGCTTGCAAAAAGAGCATAAAAAATAAGTACACAGATCCAGTATCAGATTGAGTAAGATTTTAGAAGGAGACAGAAAATACATTAATGAGAATACTGGTGTGTTTGTGCTTTCCCTATATTTGCCCTTCTAGAACAAATTATTAGCCTGTATCAAAGAAACTGCTGCCAGATGGATCCTTCTCAATATCACTGTTACAGACTAACCACTCATGGGCAAGCTAGCTCTTCCTTATGGATGAGCACTGACTATGCTATTCAATCAAAACCTACTTACAGAACAAAATCCAAAACTGTTGAATCATGTTTCTTTGCAAGCTACCAAATGCTTAGCTGACTTCTGGGAATACTGGGAGAATTACTTTTCAGCTACTTTCTGTGGAGTCCTTAAAGGACTCAAACTAAATAAAGTAAGATGCTGAGCAGTGAAAAAGAATACTGTAAAAGTCTAAAAGCATATTGGTATAAGCACATGAAAGTCTCTTTCATTTCAAATCAAAGATTATTTACTTTACTGGGCTCAGCTCTACACAGCTTCAGGATGCAGGCCCAGGAATTTCAGGACTCCAGACAAGATATCACTGTTTCTCAGTGCTTAATCCCACATTTGTATTACACACCACTACTGTCTACAAAGTTAACACTTGTAATGCCTCCCTTCCCTATCAGAACCCTGCAACAAAAGTATGACAACCTTCTTAAGCCATGATCAAAGGAGAATGCAAGAAGCTTTAGCACAATCTATTTTCCCTTAATGGTTCTCTTCTGTGCCCTTTCACAGCCAGTCATCCCCAGTCATCAAGACATAACTGTATCAGAACTCCACACCCACGGCTGATTGTTTCAGGATGAAAACAGCTCCAAGCTGTTGTCTTAGTGGAAACACACTGCTTTTTCCACAGAAGCAGTAAAACAAATAAACGTATTAATTTTCACATATCAGTCCCTGCAAGCATAAGCCCTATTCAAAAAAACTTTATTTTACATAATAGAACCTTGTTGAGTGAATAAACTTCAGCATAGGGTTATAAACTGGAAACAAAACTCTAATATAAAAAACGTTCAACATGAAAATGCAAAAATCTGGGTACTTGAAGTTCTCTGAGCATTTAAATTCAGTTTTAAATTTCATTAAAAAAAAAAAAAAAAAAAAAAAAAAACCACAACAACAAACAAACTAAACAAAACAACCAACCAACAAACCAAAACAAGAAACATGCAGGATTTGTTTCTTGCTGTAAAGATTCACTACTTCTTTGAAGAATCCGCAAGAGCATATTGCCAATAACTACCATAATTCCTGCAGATATGACCCTGCCTCCCACTATAATCAAGTTGTAAAATCAGTTGGAAATCTCCAAGCCCTAAGCCTCTGTTGAAACTTAAGGAACCCCCCCCCAAAAAAAAAAAAAAAAACACCAACAAAACAAACAAAACCCAAAAAAATCTCCTAGAAAACACAAGATTTCAAAGTATACCACTATTCAACAGCTTAATTAAAGTACATATTAATAGTAGCAATCAGACACAGCACCTTAAAAGGGAACACAGAAGGGATAGAAAAAAACACCACACCACCCTACAGGCCAGTACTCTTCATGAGAAATGTTTGCTTCACAGATGTCCATTTCCACTACCTTTTCCATGCAGCAATTATTCCTAGTTAGTGACCTGTTGCAAACACCACCTTCTCAGTTTACATTCACTCAGAAGAGCATTCTGCTGTTAAGGTAAGATGCTTTACTAAAGCCAAAGTTTTTTCCTTCCCCCTTGAAATAAATAAATAAAAGAAACAAATTCTGCAAGTAATAGAGGAGCCGACAAGGAGAGGTGCCATGCTTGACGCAAACTCACTGCCCTGGACTTGAAGAGAGTGGACTTTGGCCTCTTCAGGAACCTGCTTAGCAAGGTTCCATGGGATACAGCCCTAGAGGGCAGGGTGGCCCAAGACTGTTGGTGGATATTCAAGATCACCTGCTGAAAGCTCAGGAGTGTTGTGTCCCAACTAGAAGGAAGTGCAGCAGGAGGTCCTGGAGACCTCCTAGGATGGATAAGGAGCTGCTGAGGAAAGTTAGAGGGGAGAAAAAGAAGGCTTATAAAAGAGGGAAGCAAGGACAGGTGACCGTTACCCCCCATCCTATCACTACAGTCCCTAATGAAGACTCCCTCCCCAGCATCCTCGTAGGCCCCCTTCAGATACTGGAAGGCTGCTATGAGGTCTCCATGCAGCCTTCTCTTATCCAGGCTGAACAGACCCAGCTTTCTCAGCCTGTCTTCATACAGAAGGTGCTCCAGTCCCATGATCATCCTCTTGGTCCCCTAGTTCATGTAAATCGCTGAACCTGTCAGTCCTTCTCCCAGGCCTGAGAATATTGAAATGGTTTGCTCTTACATGAACTAGAATCTCAAACCCACAAGAATATGGATGAAACTAAAAACGTTTTTGCCAACTGTGTAAAAGCAGTATGTCACTGCATCAGCCGGTTTAAGAGCTCTTTTGCGCACACATCTGCATCCCAGTTCCAGGTTTCCACAGACCTACTTTATCACAGCTGTAAAGAGTATGATATTTGAAACTAAAAGAAATAAGCACTATTCTACAGAATTTATACTGCACAGGGACAGGTATTCAAGTAATTAATTCTCTGACACTGCTAGAAGTGAAGGGATGTGTCCCTGTTAACATGTCAGGGCAGAGACTGATGATAACAAGGCCTTCAAAAGGCTCTTCAGAAGTCAATTTAGCCTTGTCAGAGATTTACTGAATGTGGTATAATTGCAAAGAATGCCAACACAAGTTGAATATGATCCAGAACAGCTCAAGAAAAGACAACTTCAGGGAAAGAAAGCAAAGATGTTCAGATTGAAAGGATGCAAAGACTAAAATTACAGGGGAAAGGAAGCAGCCCCATCCCATTCAAAGGGCTTTATCTTAATGTTTCACTTTCCCTAGTCAAACTAAACAGCATGAAACATAAGAATTGTAGTACTGGTGAACTGACTAGTTAAAGAAACATAACAATAGTTTACAAATGCTCAGAGATTACTGGACAATACCATGGAATAGTAAGGCCGCAGTTTTAATTATATTTGAAAGAAATGTCTGAATCAGTTGTACTTTATGTGCTGAGTTATGCCAGACCACACCTCTGATTATTAGGTATTCAAGATGACCAGCAAAACTAAGAGAATAACTAGGATCAGATTACTTTAAAGAAAAGTTGGGGCTGTTCAGCTTGAAGAAAAGCAGGCTGCTTGGAGACCTCACAGCAGCCTTCCAATATCTGAAGGGGGCCTATAAGGATGGTGGGGAGGGACTCTTCATTAGGGACTGTAGTGATAAGACAAGGGGTAACGGTCCAAACTTAAACAGAGGAAGTTTGGATTGGGTATGAGGAAGAAATTCTTTAATGTAAGGGTGGTGACGCACTGGAATGGGTTTCTCAGGGAAGTTGTGAATGCTCTATAGCTGGCGGTGTTCAAGGCCAGGTTGGACAGAGCCTTGGGTGGCATGGTTTAGTGCAAGGTGGCCTTGCCCATGGAAGGGGGGTTGGAACTGGATGATCTTAAGGTCCTTTCCAACCCTAACTATTCTATGATTATATGAAATAATTGAACCGCACCAATTTCTCTTAAGGAGAGCTGAGACGCATCATCAGCCAAGTGATGTTTCACACCTACATCACCCACACACAACAGGCATTTAAAAAGTAATCTAAAAACCAGGCAGAAGCTTGTCCACCCTTCTGTGTCTGTCAAATTGTCCAGGCATAAGAGCTATTAATTTCATTTTAAAGAAACCTTGAAGAAAGGTCAGCCACACAGTAATCAAGCTACATAGCTTTCTTCCCTACCCATGAAGCACAAACACATTAGCATCATACTTCAATAAAAACCCAGGAAAAGGCATAGTATCTGATGCAATACTTTTGCTTAAGAAGGAAGCAGTTCTTTACTTAAATCCCACTATGAGATACTCACAAGGAATTGAATGTAACACAAAAGGAAAATAATCTCATACATTCTCCCCAACTCACCTGATACTGCCAAATAGACAACATTTCTCCTGAGAAAGAGGACAATGGATATATTATACGGCTACTTATGCAATAAATATATACATAAAAAAATAATATCAGGAGTTGCAATGCTTGTGCTTTCACACATATTTGTCTGGAAGTCCCATTTAGAAACACAGGAATTCTGCTTAAGATTGCTTGGAGTCCTCCTCAATACCACAAAAATCTCACTCAAGTACTTCTTCTCTAAGAAGGATAAAGAGCTATTAGAGCTGCACATACTTATCTCTGTGGAGCACACAAACATGGTTTCAAAAGCCCATGGCCTGGAATGACATCAGCTAATTCAAGTACCTGGAACAAAAACAAATACTTGGCTGGCTGACTTCCCCCTCCCCTTGCTTGTAGCTGTTAGAGAAAAATCAACCACCTCAGCATCTCCTTAGAGTTCCTGTAATTCCACGGCCTTCCACACATATGCAGCGCAGACCAACTTTCATGCTGAATAGTTCTCAGAAAGGGTCACACCTCAAGAGATTAGAAAATGCATGGTATTTATAAGGTAGGAATTGGGAGGGGAGTTTCCTTTTGCCAATGTAGTATACAAATCAGTATACTAACAGGAATCTCAGCCTTTTACCAATTCATTATACCATCCCAGGAAGCTCATCCGTAAGTTTAATTCAAAAAATTATACATCAAATTCATAGTGAATGCTTGCTATACTAAAGATGTTGAACTTTCAGACTGAACACATCATACTGCACAATACCACACAAACTGCAGCTGTATAGCCCCAGACTCCACTGAGTCATCTTGCCATTGTTATTTAACCTAATTGTATTTTTCCTTCTATATAGAATACGTAATGAAAAGGAAGGATTTAATAACATATGAAGCAGCTGCGTCTTGAAAACCTACACAGATGTAACCAGCAGGGATTCTGTGGAATCCATAACACAGACAAGACACAGCCAAGGGTGTGGAACACCCTGCAGAATTAAAAAAATGCAGCAATGCACTAGTAGGAAATTATTAAATTTTATTACTGCATTATGATAAACAATGCTAATGTGTAGACTGAGGTTACAGATTATGTAATAAGAGATCTTGCTGACGAATGATTTAACATTAAAGGACCACAAGTATAATATTGCTATCACAGACGGAACCTATGGCTACCAGGATTTAGGGCCTGGGGTCTGAGGGGTTTTTAATGTTTATATATAATCTAAAAATGCAAGTAAACAGTTCTGAAGTTATACTCAAACAGGAATTGGAATAGCAGGACCATACAGGATAAACACCTTTCAAAGGAAGGTCTTCCAGACATACGTCAGAGTACACTGAACAACTCAATTATTTGGGCGCTGCAGTGGTTCAGTACTCTTGGGATTAGGAATTTCTGCTGGGAAAATGAAAACTTGCATTCTCCAAGAGTACACCAAAATGTTTGTATGATTAAGACAAAGTTTCCTAGAACAATAAATACAAATGTCTTACCTTGAATAAATAAATAAATATAAAAACAAACAAACAAATAAATAAACCCCAACAAAACACCACCCCCAACAAACTCACCTAACAAGTATGTGATTATCACTCCGAGTGGAACACTAATAACCATGCTCAAACACAATTCAACAGCAGGTTAGGCATAACAGACACCTAACCAACTGTGTAACAAGGTTCTGAAAAAACTGTGTAACAGCTATAAAATTAAGTAAGACTTGGTAGAAAAGGATATGGCAGTATCTGCTTCATTGTACAGATTAGCTGTACTGTCAGAAAGCTGCACATAAAAAAACCCTTTTCTCTATTGTTCCTGTCCCTGCTTCACCTGCTTCATTCCTCCCTTGCCTGGGTTATAGTTCCTGATACCTCACCAACTTGGTTGGATAGTGCATCATAATCAACCGACACACTGAACCTAGAAGAAAACATTAAATCCTCTAAGTTACCAATGCTGTTATCAACTTAAGCACATACTGGTACAACACAAATGATAGGGGGAAGATAACCACGTCATTTTAGAGCATTCTCCGTGTTTCTGAGCAACAAAATAATCCCAAAGATGCACGGGTGTAAAGGGGTTATACACATATTATTACTCAAATATTATGATCCCTTCCAGACTCTAGACCATAACAACACACAGTTTACATGCACTGTATTAAGTTCAGTTTTACCTGCCTCGGTCTGATTTTTTAATTCATTATGGACAATACCAAAGGGAATGCAAATAATTAATTACTTCTATTGTTTGGCCTTTTCATACCATATTACTATGGCAAAGAAAAACCTGCAGGCCCTCACAGTATTTGAAATATCCAAAAATGTTATCTTGATGTATTGCTTAATCACATTTGTACCATTCTGCAGCTGTCCAGTAAATTATTTTCCTTGTGTTGAGTTTTAATTTACACCTGTTATTCCATTTGAATATTGTTTTATTGAAATATCGTTTTATTGTAACAGATTCATGTTTCAATAAAATAACTACAAATGCCATTACCTAAAATATAAAATGTATGAAAATGTGCCCAGAGGTTCCGAGCCTCACCCTCCTGTGGCTGATGATACTGCATTTAAATATTTGGCCTCACAGTGGATGTGAGCAGAGCAGTTGTATAGCTGCCACCTTTTCATGATGAAGGCTGCACACTGTGCTGTGAACAGCTTGCACAGCACAGCACGAGCTGTCCCCTGAGACTCCCTGTCACCTGTACCTCAAAGATTCTGCTTCTATTTGCTTTAAATAAACAAAAAAAAAAAAAAAAAAAAAAACAAACTGAGAGAAAGAAAAAGAGAGGTTTCAAATGAGAGATAAGTGTCAAATAGTTGTTTTGGTGGATTTGTCATTTACTTTTTACTTCACTTGGAATAACATGTTTCTTTGGATGATTTTTATACACAAAGCTGGTAATTTTGGCCATTGTGCATGAATCATAAAATATATATGAATATCCCCCCATTCACCTTTCAAAGAAACTGAGCAGATATTGCAATGATTGATTGTGATATTGTCTTTCTTCCAAGTGCAGAATTGCAGCAGTAACATGACAGAAAAGGAGCATTATCCTTCCCAGTGCCCAGGGCCACTCTAGTCTTCCCCATCCTCCACCAGCACACTGCAGCTGTGCAGTCATCTCAATCATCCATCAAGAACCCACTGAAAGTTTAAATGAGTTAATTAAGGGGCTCATATAAGATTTTTAACAAAGTAGCCATAAAGATGGGGTGAGATACTTGGATGTTGGCTCCTCTGTCTGGGTTTTAGAAATAAAGTTGGTTAGGAGTGTTTGACAGAGTAGACATTCTGTGGAAAATCAGGAACAAAACAATATTTTCTCTGCTGGAATGTGCTTGCTCTAGCTGAACTTCTGTCAGGAAATTTTTTTAAAGACTGAAATACATTTTCTAGTAAAAAAGAATCAGACTTTTTATTTCAGATGAAACAGGGACTCAGATACTATGTAGTCTCTGGTTCCCCAAGGGGTGGGTCTGTTGTTGGAGATCTATTGAAATTCACCCAGTTTTCTCTGAAATCACTGTAATTTTTTTAGTGAAATTGAGTTTGAACATGACAGTTTCCTTTCGAATAAAGATGGAGAGCTCTTTTCTGTGTTGTTCAGCAAGCAAATAAGCAAAAACACAGAAGGGCAGCCCAATGAAAATGTGATTTAAAGGGCTTAGAAGACTCGGGAAAAAAGAAAACTTTTCCTTTTCTTTCCCTTCCTTGTTAACTGCATACAGAGCATTTCCTCTTTCCTTTTCCCTCTTACATTCTGAAAATAATTAGGAAGACAAATATGAAAATTGGAATACTTCTTATGGGCTGCCTAATCCTAGAAGGAGACTAAATGAATTTTTTGGAGGGACTAGATAAGCCATCCAGCATGCCTCATTTCTCTCACTAAGAGAGAGTCAAAAAGAACTGTGCTAGACTCAGATCTTGCATTGATATTTTAGAAAGGTACTTTTTTAAAATAATGAAATTCCCATTTTACAGCTGCTGATCTGACTGCTGCAGAGAGTTGGAATAATTTCTGCCAACACTTGCTGCCTAGTTTGGTTTGGTTTGGGAAAGTCACACCTATAACAAGTGTTTCGGGGCTTGTATGTAACCTGCTGGCTCTTGTTAAACTGCTTTTCAGCCTTTGATGTATGTGAAACAATATTGCCAGTACCACACAAATCATAAGGCTGACTAATAAAAATACAAAGATTGTGTCTATAATAATGAGCTCCCAAAGGGGGGAAAGAAGGTTCTTTCACACTGAGCTGCACACAGCACATATTGATGCAGTTTGATTTGATCACTGGAAAATTGTGTCCTGTAATTACTAAGCAAACACAAGATGGAATGACAGGGAAATGCAAAGAAATGGGGCTTTGAGGTGGAAGCTGAATTTTCAGAAAATGCATTTGGGAAGGAACACATATGAAACCCATACAACTGCCTTGAAATACATGGGACTTGTCGATAAAAAAATGGTTTGTATGAACTTAGTGCTGCAGGACCTCCATGGG
>JAOEHX010009249.1:0-15644 GCA_025448015.1 Bolborhynchus lineola
AGGCTGCTATGAGGTCTCCACACAGCCTTCTCTTCTCCAGCCTGAACAGCCCCAACTTTCTCAGCCTATCTTCATACTAAGACTATTTTAGTTTTGACTGTTGCATGATGGTAATATTCCAAATAGCTTAATGCTGATTTCCTGTATGCTATTCATATCATTAATATACAGAAAGTTTTGTTGTCATAGACAGGTAATAGGAAATTGGTCTTTTGAGGTGTTAGTAAAACTATGGTCATCCTAAGGGAAATGGAAAGAATTCAATCATTTTGAAGAATTTGGGGTGCATTTGTGAGTATGCTGATAATTTTGTTTCATGCTTTGATGTACTCTCTCAGGATCACTGTAATTTTTGCATGCTTCCCAGTACCTTACTGTATGTGAGAGCATTTATGGTTATCACAGTCACCAAATCTGTTCCTCTTTTAACACTTGCGACACCAGTTCTCAGACCAATGCATGTAACTGAAATGTATATGCAGGTACTTGAGAGAATGTTCTGGAAGCTGAGCACATTTGCAGGAGCCCAAGTATCCTAGTATAGACTCACCTCATCCCATGCTAAGGGGCTGTTTGTTTACTTTTTCATCATTCTTATTTTCTGTGTTCTGTATGGACGTGTAAATGTCAGTTTGAGACACCAAATGTTACCTCCTGCACTTAATCTGGTTAATCAACTCCTTGACTCCCTGAAGGATGAAACTCCTCTGCTGATTAATGTTAGTGTGCATTTGGCAGTATACAACTGTTTTTATGTGTCTGTATGTTAACAAACACAATACTATTGTCAAGTTGGAATAAATACATGTAGCTTTTAACAGGCTCTGAAGTAAAACCAGACAGGAAGATAATAGATGGTAAGTTTGCAGTAAAGAATATTTATGGTGACTTGTCCCTCTGCATCACTTTTGAAGTATGCCATGAGACATAAATATCAAGGTGAACTTGCAAAATAAGTTAATTTAAAAGGCATTATATTAATAAAAAATTTCTTGTTTATGCTGATACTATAGTATGATAGTCAGTATTTCATAGAATCATTGGCTGTCCATACACTATAAAATGAACTTAGAGTTAAATATACTCTTCCTAATTTGCTTTGAGAAATACTATTTGCTTTGAGAAACAGGAAACTATTTCTTTGAATAGTTTTCCAGAAAATTCAGCACATGAGGACTTTGATTATAATCACTTTGCATAGCTGGAAACCACTGCTCTAAACTTTTTTATTAAAGAAAGGATGTTTTAACTGTGATAATCATTAAAATTACTAAAGAAGGAGGGTTTGTGATCAAAGTTTCTTTTCCAAAGTCAATCATGGCCACAGGAAACTTAACTGATTTTTCAATTTGTACATATTAGATGGACATTGAAAGAAGACTCTTAATTGCCTAGTGTTTTGTTAGGAATACTGAGATCTAGTCTCTCTAAGATGGATGCAGGACACTACATGGCTCAGGAAACTGGTAATGTAACATCAAGCCTATCATTACACAGTTCACAGCCTCAGATTCAGACATGGCGAGGACTAGAAGTCATTACTGTCTGGTAACTGCTTCATAAATTTACGTCAAAGAGAATGATGATTCCAGTCTGGCTTGTTAAGAGCATCTGTCCACTTAATAAAATCATCTCTATTATTGGTTTAGATTTCAAAGGCTAAGCAGGAATAGAAAACGACCATTCAAGAAAAGATTCAAGAGTGCAGTGGGGCTGCGCAGATAAATACTCATTGCCCTCCTGCCTCCTGAAAGCTTTCTGGAATCCTTAATTGATTCACAGGCCTCAGGCACTTTTGAAGGCTAAACAAACAAAAGGCAGTTTGCTTAGCTGTTTTCCTTGAGAGAGTCCATGATATTTTCTCACAAACATGAAGATGTTGCATTCAGTCACTGATTCCCCATGTGGAGTTAAAACGGGGATCGGACTCTCCCAAAAGCAATAATTTTCTGATCTAAAACTTAAACATTTCCTGAATCTCATGAGAAAATTTTTCAATCCCATGCTTCCACTGCTGCAGTTTAATGCTTATAGGATTACATCTTCAGTGTGAGACAATGGTTAGTTCTCTGTTTCAGAGGAAAATAGGAAATTGTACAAGATGTTAATGCCGTATATATTTTAGTACATCTTGTCTTTTGTTCTCTGGATAAGCAGCATAAATGTGATGATTGCATAGATGTGAGCATAAAAAAATAACTAGTTCAAGTCTCCTCATGCAATTATGCTAAAAATAGGTATGAAATTCAGGAATTTAGGTCAGATAATTTTCCATATATAGAGTTAATATTTGTTTATATTAATGGAAAATGAAACAAAATATGCTTTTGTTTTTTCAGTCACTCCTAGGCTGTGTGTCTATGGCTATATCATAAGGTAATTTTTTTGGTTTTGAAAATGACATTAGGATCTTCTTTATTCTGAAATCAGGCTTGATTTTTTTTCCCCCCTTTGCACTGCTTTTCCAAATGAGATTAAATCTTTTATAAACTGATTGTATTTAAAAGTCATTTCATGTAGCAGCTACAGTGAGTATTTATTTCACCAATCCTAACAGATGTGCAGAGGGTTGTTATCCTACTAAGTTGCACCTTCCTAAGTTAGTTTCTCTGCTAGTGTAAACTGATGTTGCCCTAAGAAATTCAAAGGTTACGTTTGAATTTAGTTACAGGTGTATTAGATCAGAATAATTCCTTCTGAATATGCATTATAGTCATAGCTAAACCATTGTAATCAAAAGCTGGGGCAAGAACTAAATAGGAAAGCTACAGTCTAGTGCCTTCTTAAGTGAGGAAAGAAATGGTAAATGCAGAATTCAAAAATATATAGTGCTATTTTGGGATACCTAAGTGTGAGAGTAGTAAAACTGAATTTAGGTACTGAATTTTCCTTGCCCTTGCCCTCATATGCCCCCTTTTTCCTGTTGCCATGCACACAAACATCCTCAGTTTCGTTATGATGCCTTTTTATAGGACCATTCTTTCAACCTAATCAAGGATTTGATTTGGGATAATAAAAAGGCAGTCAGGAAAGGCTTTTTTCATTTTTAAGAGAGAATCCTAATCAGAGCTCTAGCACAGGCTAGCAAACAATTGTGCTAGCACAGTAGGAAGCAAAATGCACCATGAGACATGGGAAGGAATAGTTTAAGCTGCTATTGCCACTAACCACCTCACACTTGAAATGGTAGTTTTAGAGGGGTTCCAATAAACTGTGTAAGTAAAGTACTGTGGTGTGTTTTCAAGAAGATGCTAACAGCTGCCCAGCAAAGATTCCAGCAAGTGTAAAAGGAAAAGACAAGTGGATTAATTTATCAGAGATTCAAATTAAGTGGGAAAACTGGTTTGATAGCAGATGTGTACCTTTACTTAGAAACCAGCTACGTGGTATTTCTGAGATGCTGTTTCTAAGCTTCAGTGTGCAGGTCAAAAAGCTTGACTCGTAACCTGACACAAAATAAAAAGCAAAGGATCTGAGAAACTGGCAGACCGGAGGGATCAGATTTGCTGGTTTTTACCTTGATAGCTTTTTTTGGCAGGTGATAAAGGTGACCTCTGAATTTAAGCAGCCAAGGGGGTGCACAACCTGAACTAGGGTCAAATATCACAGGAGGAAATAAAAGACATGCTCTGCCCTAGAGTCTTAACACATAAAATTTAATAAGCCATCAGTTTTATGTAACTATTTACTCTAGGGTGGAAATTAGTAGTTACCTTAGCAACACTAGTATCACCTGAGACATAGCCATACTGACTCTGATTTACAGAGATGCATTTACTTTGACAATGTATTAAGTAACCTTTCTGAATGTTTTACCGTGTTTTTATGACAAATGGGATATATTGCAGCCAAGAAAAACGCTTTCTCCAGATTTCAAAACAATGTATGCTGGTCAGAACCTTACCTGCCATAAATCCAAAAGACTTCATAGCCAATGGAGTAACACTGATTTATTACAATGGAAGAACCAGCTCATCATTTTGAGCAGTGCTGTGGTTTATTACCAGTCACTCTTTTTGCTTGTCAGGTGTGAGGGGGTTTGATTTGCTTCCCATGGTATTTGCAATATTATGGTCATGAAAATGGGAAGGGTTAACAGCTCTTGGTGTCGCCATATCTACTGGGGTAATTGAAATGTGCCTTTACCACTAAATTTAGGATTGGCTTATATTCTCATTTGTTACTGTATTAAGGACACAACCAAGAAGTTTTTACTGAAGGCACTGAAAATTCTGAATTTGGCCCTGTGATACGGCATGGTTCACACTACATGCTAGTTGAATTATTTAATTCAATAAAGTTGCCACAAGTCCCAGCTTCCTCACATACATACAACACAGCCATGTTAAAAAGATACATTAAAGTATATTGGATCCTGTTTAAATACTACAGGCAAGAGCAAGCCTGTCATCTTCTACGCTAAATCATTATTAGCTCTCAATACAGGGAAACCACTTTATTTGAATACTGAATTTATTAAATTTTTAGCTATTTCAGCTCATGTATTGTGGGTGAATTCTGTTACTGCAAATATGCATGTTAGTTTAAGTATAAATACTCTGCAAACACTGGGATGGTTTATACTTAATTCTTCTCCATAGTAAACTAAACAAACTGAATTTAGGACAATGCCTTTCTCAGTCATTTGGGGGACCTTTCCTAGAACTTTAGTAAAATCTCTCCTTGGAGTGCAGGCACCAAATGGTTTTCATTTTGCCACTTGTAGATGGCTTGCCCTTAGAGGCAAAAAGACTTTTCCAATTTAGTTTCATCTTCTCATGCCTCCCAGCTCTACAGGTCACTGGGTGTGAGGAGGCTTTGTGATGAGTTTTATTTTGTTTCTCTGGTTATATATTCTTTTCCAACCTGGAAATCCTGTCCTGGAAAATTTTGAGAACTTGTGCTTTGGCCAGGATTTATAGGCATGTGTCAGTTCTATTCTAAATGGAGGATTTTAGCCACACTGCAAATGGCTGAAAGGCACATGCAGAAAGCTGTAACAGCAACCACATGTTAAAAAATCTGAGCATGAGCATGCTGTGGATGAAAAGATAGCACAGAGTAACCACATTGCTTCCTAAGAATATGAGAATTCTGTGTACAGCCTACAAAGATACAAGACGCACACTTGTAAATAGTGGTAGGCTATGAAGTTTCCAAAAAAGTGCTGGATTCACTGTGCATGAATTAGGCAATTCCCAAACAATCCATTTGTGCTGCAGCCTTCCTTGAAATTACAAATTAGCATGATAGGTGTATACCCATTTTATATAACCTACAAACAACTAATCCATTTAACTGCATCAGTGGCACGAGAGCTCATGTCCAAGCTGTTCCTTGCAATGATTCAGTAGATTTTGTTTGATTCATGTGTTCTGGAACAAACTCTACTACCCTGCAGGGTAGAATCTTCATTCTTTATTACCAAGTGCATTTCCTTGTGTTCTGCCATACTAATATGCACTGTTGCTTTGACAGCATCCTAACCAGTCAATTCATACCTTTCTGTAGAAGAAAATTGGTTTTATTTTTACTTACTATATTTTAACCTTCAATGCTATCTGCAGATATCATTAGGTGTCACCTGGACTGCTGATAAAATTGCTGAATAATTTTGGAGGACAGATTGACCTCTACTGGACTTTTCCAATAAGGTATTTATGCCCTATAAACAAATATGATTTTTAGAGATTTATCAGTGATTGAACTCTTATTCCATCTATTGTTCCCTGTTATTTTATTTTTTCTTTTTTTCTTAAAAATTTTGCCAAGATGAAAGTACAAAGAAGTTAAATGCTTTTAAGAAATGCTGGTTTATTCCATCAATGACATTACTATATATACTGGAGATGTAATCATGCCCAGAAAGAGATAACAGAACTGTATCTTCTAACAAGACCCACTTTTCATGACTACCATCAATTGTATTTTTAACCTGAATTTCTGTTGTCGATGCCATAGAATCTTGAGTGAAGTGGTTTTAATTTTTGTGTATGGTTTGAATCAAGACAGTGTTTGTTTAGTTTCCCCAGTAATCTCTTTATTAAAACCCTTTCCTAACATTAAAACTTGATCTTGACTTTCTAAATCCTTTAAAACTTTCTCAGATTGATTCAGTCGTTTGACTGAAGCCGAGGTTCTTTTCTCATGACGATAAGCTCTTCAGCTATTTTCTTGAAAACCATTACTCCAGTCAGGTCAAAACATATTGTTTTTAAAGGGTGACAGATTCTACTACTACATGAGATTCTCCCGGTACGTTAATTATAATTCTTTTTTTTCCATCCCTCTATTAAACTTGCTGGGTTTCCCATAACGTTATATTACATGTGTAAATTTCCTCTTGCTTTGTACCAATTATGATTGCAATTGGCAGGAGAATGTTTATTTACCACTACTGATTTTTCTATCACTGGTTGGTAACAGTCTGCTTCCTTATCTGATGTTCTTTTTGCTTCCTAATATGCAAAAGATATATATTTTTCCTTCTTTCATACTGGGCACAGGTTTTGGTTTGATTTTTTTTACATAATGCTGTAATCTTGTGTATTATTGTCTTCTAGAATGAATGTTTTAAAATTAACTATGTTAAAGTAATGTCAAATTAATTCATTCATTTGTGGACAAATATGAAGGTTGATCAAAAACTTACTATTTGTATTTTCAGTGGGAATGAGCAGGTTTTATTAATTGAAATTTTAGTGGTATTTGTTGAGTTTGAGGCAATAGAGGGTGTTAGTTATTTCCATTGATTTTTTGGTGTGGGAAAATAGTTTCTATTTCAAAATTACATTTCTTTTTTTTTCTTATTGATTTATAGCTATCTTTTATTTCTTTTTTCAGTTTATTTTGCATATGCTGACATAATTTCAGATAAGATCAGTGGGTTTTTTAGCTTTTATTTATTCTTCATATTTCAATTCATTGAGAACAACTTGTAATACTAAGTGAGGTCCTTCTTGCTGTATGGAATTTGTGTGATTTGTGGTTTTTTAATAGAGGCTCAAAAGATTACTAATGATACAGCATAACCCTGGAGGAATGGTGGGGGCAGGTGGATATCCGTTACCTTGTTTTGGTAATCATATAGAAGACGATTATTTAAATGTGCCTGCTTGGGAGCTGGCTCCCTCTGTTAGAGATCTGGCTTGTATTCTTCTCATCATAAGCTATTTGAAGTGATTTTGAAATGGATGGAGTAGATTAATTCCTGTATTTGTTACTGAAACACTGAGCAAGATGTCTGGTACTGGTAATTCTGGCTCTCCTTTAGCTCACATCTGTTTCCCTTCCGGGTAAGTATAGTAGTGTTCTTCGCTTCCAATTTCCAGTTCAAATTCATACTGGACCACCATTTACCAAAATTTTTCTTGTACTCTTCATGCTTCCTACTGCACTCAGGGGTTCAACCCACAAATGAGTTTTCGTAGCCCTTACACTACAAGATAGGGTGTGGTGCAGGATTGAGTACATTATTCCTTGAAGTAGATCTTACTGAAGGCCATGTATTTGTTTACATTTCAGAAAATTAAGTGCAGAAGTCTTTGCAGATGCACGTAGAGCAGAAGTTCTCTTGTTCTGAAATGTTTCAACTTAGGAAGTCTTCAGGGCTCATAACTGAACATGGTGCCCTTGACCCATGGTTCTTGCAGCACCAAGCAGAACCACATAGGTGTGAAGACTGGACACTTTCACTCCGAGGTTTCCATTGCTGTAGTTAGTAAAAATTCTCTTTTCTAGCAAGCTATACTACAGAGTAGCTACTGTGTATTAAGGGTGTTAGGTGTTGAGAAATGAATTCCTGAAACCACAATGAGCTTGCAAACAAACTTGGGGGAGGGGGAGAAGCATTCAGTTTAAATGACAGATGAAACACTTTTTTAATTGCCTTTAGAGCAGCAGAAGTGTCTAGAGAATGGATGACCATGTGAATTCTAGTGCATCTTGCCCTGCAGTGTAGCAAGGGCACAATACAAGTGCATGAAACAAGGAAGGTAATGGGTATAATAGAGATGTAGAAAAATAAGAAACTAGGAGTTTGTTTTTCTAATTGTAAACACATGGATAACAGTAGCAGCTCCATATCTGAAAGTGAAGGTTAAAAACATCTTAGATGCAGGGAAAGAAAAGCAAACATTTTTTGCATACATTTCGGGACCCTGTGGGTTTCTCCCATAACAGCTCCCTTGGAATTGCTTCTTCCTTGATAGGAGGAACTAATCTTTATGTACAGGAGCAATGCCTGAAGAAATCGTTAGGGCAATGAATATTTCAGAAAGAGCATGGGGAGCACTTCAGGGAGAAAGGCAATATCAGCAGAAAGCCCGTTCTGAGGAAGTTTATGGCATTTAAATCATTTCCTGGCCTCTTTTTTGCATGTGAGAAGATCATTCTATCAGCAACATACACGGATCAGAGTTTCAAAAGCTGGCTTTTTCCCTCCTGCAAGGGAGAGGGTTTCTGATAGCTGTGCAAGAAATGTGTTGTGTTTCTTATCATATTTGCTGCAATAATGCTTGGATTCTGCTTTTAGTTTTGTGACTGGGGTGATGAATGTCCAAAGGGTCAGCATAGAAAGCTGGACTTTGAAAATCCAGGGATAAGTGGTGTAAAAACATCCTACAGAGCTGAAAGTTGGTATCTTCCTGATGATCACATGCTTTCCCTCTTTGAAATTGCATGCTTCTGGAAGGGACACCAGCTCCTTCTCTGCTAAGTCCTTAAAGAAGTGAAATAAGTTGCCTTCACTGAAAAAAGCGCATCGTCTCTATGCAAGGTAGAGGCTCAGAGTTCTTGCTGTTTATTCAATTTGTCCTTGGGACAAAGCTAAAAGGAAAAGGACTATACAGTTTTTTTCTTCCTGGTCTATCCTAGTCAGTGGGGAAAACAAAAGGGAGGGAGAAGAGGATATAGTCACAGTTCTGCCTGGGGGCTGTCTACTCCATGCCATCATCAATAGCAGGCTTTGTTTCAGCTCAGTCAGCCCTGAGTGCTATGCCTGCTGTGGTGGACAAGGCCTCATAAACAGCCCTCCAAGTCTCATGTGACCGACAGTGACAATGAAGAGAGTGCTTATTTGATGTTTTGTGTTGAATTGTACTATAGCCAAGCTTTCCTTCCTCATGATTTGTGAGCAGTAATTCCCAGTGAAGTTCTTAGTCAGGCTGTGGCTGGTATTTTGTAGTCCAGCCAGCAGCTCTGCCCTGCCTGTTTGCAGCTCATGCGTGCATCATAGCACATGGCTCTGATGTGCAGCTTTATTCCTGGGTAGTAATAAAGATAGGTAAAGGAGGGAGGAAATATACATTGGGTGGAGAAGTGATTCAGAGCAGCCCTGCAAAGAAGGACTTGAGGGTGTTGAAGTGAGCTGTAAGGAAGAAGTTCTTTACTGTGAGGGTGGTGAGATGCTGGCACAGATGTCCAAAGAAGTTGTGAATGCTCCATCCCTGGCAGTGTTCAAGGCTGGTTTGAATGGGGCCTGGAGCAACCTGGGCTAGTGTGAGGTGTCTCTGCCCACGGCAGTGGGGTTGGAAATGGATGATCTTAAGGTCTTTTCCAACCCAAACCATTCTATGATTCTATAAAATAGCCAAGCTAATCCTAAATTTGATGGAATACCTTGAAGGACTCTGGATTAACTGCTGTGAGTCAAGCCTGGTGCAAAAGTATCCCTGGCTTTAGATTTTTGGGGCAGTACCGAAGTATGAAATTTTTTCTTCATGTTGAAATGTCCTCACAAAGATGTAGAACTGTGCTGGGTTGACCTCGGGCTGGCTACCAGTCACCCACCCAACTTCTTTCCCATTCCCCCTACTCAACAGGTCATGGGAGAGAAAAATAGGGGAGGATAAAACCTCATAGACTAAGACAGAGGCATGGAGATCACTTACCATTTATTGTCACAGGCAAAACAGACTTAACTTTAGCTAATTAATTAATGGGAAAATATTAGTTAATGGGGAAAATGAATTTATTGTCAATTAAATTACAGTTAGATAGTGAGAAACAAAAACAAAAGCTAAAACATCTTTCTTTCACCCCATCCCTTCTTCCCAGGCTCAACCTCACTCTTTCATTCCCTACTCCTCTATCTTTTCCCTCTTCCAAAGCAGTATCACGGGTTGGGGCATTATGGTTGATCTATAACAGCTCCTCTCTGCTGCTGCTTCCTCTCAGTAACACTTTTCCCTGCTCCACTGTGGGTTCTTCCCATGGGTTGCAGTCCTTCAGGATTAATGTGTCCTAGTGTGGGCTCTATGCAGACCATAATTACCTCAGGAAATACCCATCACTCTAGCATGGGGTCTTTCATAGCCTGTATTGTGAATATCTATCTGTTCCAGCATGATCTTTCCAAGGGCTGCAGAGGAAGCTCTTCAGCACCTGTAGCACCTCCTCTCCATCCTCCTTTTTTCACCTTGGTGCTTGCAGAGTTGTTTCCCACACTTCTGTTCTATCATTTTCTGCTCCTCCTTAACTATGTTTCCCTTGAGACACCACCATCTTGGCTGATGGGCTCAGTTGCATCCTGTGGTAGTTCGGCTGTGGAGCAATCTATGTCCTGCACAGAAAGGGCAGCCCCTGACCTCCTCTGGCATCTGGGAGCTGCTATCTTCTACATAAGTGTACCATGCCTGCTTGGGATGGAATTAGTTTTTTCCATAGCAGCCTGTATAGTGCTTCATTTATGGAACTGTCTTTATCTTCACCCATGAGTTTTCAGCATTTGTTCTTTGATTCTTCTTTTCATCATACTGGAAGGGTGGGAAAGAGTGACTGACTGGTCAGGAGCTTAGCTACTGGCCAAGGTTAACTCACCACAGAAAGCCAGGAGCTCACCAAACAGGTGGCCACAGGAGGACAGCAGTTCCCAGCTTCTGCTGAGTTACAAACTTCTGCTTCATGTACAGATAATGTGCTTGTCACAGCTCAAGGCAGCTTGTGTCACAGATCAGGAGCTCCACACCAGAAGGCAGCTCTCGTTACAGGGGAGGGAGAGAGAAGCCGTCTTGAGATGAAAACTCACTAAGAAGGTTTTAAAAGAAATTTAAGAAATGAATAGGAATAAATTGCCATGGCCAGATGTCATTCACCCATGAATACGAAACTGGTGAACTGCTAACTGTGGTTTGCAGTATATTCTTTGTATCATCCTTAGTACTCAAGGAAAGAAAAGTGGCAAGTATGACAAAAACTTTAAAGGAGAGCTCCAGAGCAATACTGGTTAATATAAACAAGTAAATCACATTTCCATGAGAATAAACTTAGTAGGAGCTATGAAATAAAGAGAATTAATTAGAAGATCCATGAATAAATATGATACAGTGAATGAAAGTCAATAGTTTTTTTGTAAGAGGAAACCTTTTCTACCTCTATGTGACGGATACAGATGATACAGTCAATGTCCTTTACCTAGTTAAGAAAAAAAGCCCTGAAAGGGCTTTCTGAAAAACAGGAAATTATCATTAGGAAGTGTCTTTGTTGGCTGATAAATAATCAAGAAGATAGGTTTTATAATAGAAATTCATTATCAATGAGGTCTCAGATCCTGTGTCTGGGACATATGGTGCTTAATATGCAAGTGTATTTTGGAGAAAGGGATGAATTGTGAAGTTAAAGATGTTGATACCAAGCTGGCTGTAAGGATGCATTCTGTTCTGAGAAATTAAACAATGCAGTGGCAGGAAGCAGTGTCAATACCTGCTATGTAGTAGCTATTTCAAGTTTTGTGTATGTTTCTGTATATGTGTGTATATTTACATTTGCAGCCCTGATGAACTTAAGGAGATACCTTAGGTTACTATGAAACTCTTAGATTTCTGAGAAGTCCAAATGCTGCAAGTTACACTACTATGCGTATTTCTAGTATGCCAAGAGTCTAAATGCTGTGAGACATGGCAGTTGCTCCATCTCAGAAGAGCATTAGAACTTAATAGAGGATGTAGAGAGTGGTGAGGCTAATATGGCTTCTACACGAGAGAAGATTAAAAAGACTAGGATTCTTTACCATAACAAGTAGCTGAAGTGGAGATATGGTCTAAAAAGTCAATAATTAATGTGAGGGATGGGAATAGGTAACAATACCTAGTTGTTATACAAGAAGTAGGGGACATCCATTGAAATTACTTGAAAATAAGATTAAAACAAGTGACAAAGTTTTTCACTAAGCATAAACTGTGGTGAACATTGCCACACATTTTCTGTGGATGTCTGCATACAAGTGAGTTCAAAAAGAATAGGTGCATTGATGAATGTTTAACTTTTGGGATCTGCATTTACCTGTTGTCTTAGAAAATCTACGTCATAGTCTTCCAGATCTGAATAAATGTATCAGCGTAAGTATCATAAAGACCAATATAATGCTATTTTACCTCAACATTTCTTCATAATCTGTCATCTTACAGTCTCTATCATGATGCAAAAATTTGAAGTTTCTACATCAATTAGGGATTTCTGGTTTTCTATTTCTACTATTTTACAGCAAATAAATGCAAATGCATCCCCCATACAATACACACTGGAACTCCTCCTGGATTTATGCCAAAGTTAGAGGAGAATTAAAGAGGAAGGGGAAGAAATGAAATTTAAAGTGTATTTTGTTCAGATTTTAATTGATACAAATATTTCAATCTTTCATTCTGAGCAATTTTTAAACTATTTTGTCTTTAAATGAATTGATTAAACATTTAAAAAAAAATTACCAGTTTAATTAAAATTTTGGTTTCCAATGAAACAATACTTCATCTTGAAAACAGAAAAAAAAGGGAGTATTGAAAAAAAAAAAAAAAAAACCCACTCTGTGCTTTTGGTATTTCCTAAATGTTAGATCAGCAAGCATGTCAATAATTAGTACTTAGACTTGGATGGTTACAGAGGTCAAATTTTTCACGTCTACATGCATCTCGAGTTGGTGGCTGGAAGTGTTGAGATATGGGAAAGAATATTTTAGTGTTTCCTTTAGCTGTAACCATCTCTATAAGAAAAGGAAAGTTTGTCTTGAAACATTTTGCCGTAATGTGTATATAATCCTAATGATAACTACTATTATCTATGTATTACATATTATTTTACTACCATTTAGATAATCTTTAAAAAAAAAAAGCAAACCACAAGCTAAAAACAAACCAACTAACCCAATTGCTTTACTTAATGGCACATGAATATATCAGTCTTGGGAATGGGAAGGAAAGGGTGAATATTTCCAAACTAATACAGAAAAGGAGAAGATTTCTCACCTGCAAAAAAGGATAAAGGCCAAGGCTTGCTAAAGAAGCAACCTAAAGAGGATCTCCCTAGCCAGTAATTACACATCTGTCTGCTTTGCTGTGGTGCCAGGCACCTACAGGAAATCATGTTGAGAGGGTGGATGCTCAGCACTCTTCAGACCAAACAAGTGCCTAAATACAACCTTTGGGAACAGAGGTTGATGCAGCTATTTTTAAGATTGTTGCCAAAAACTCAGCAGCCTTTGTTAGAAGTTTTTAGCAACATTTGGTCCTGGTGGTGTCTCTCATGATTATGACTGAGAAAAAAATGTTATATTTTGAAACTTCTGAAAATGAAAATTTTACATTTTCTGAAAAATCTCATTTGTAAAATTGTCATGTCCTCTTCCTCCATCTCTCTTTCTGCCTTAAAAACATATCTCAACCTCTAAGGGCCAAGTGTCTCTATGTTGCAAAAGTATACTTTCAATGTTGCTATTCAAAGTTTAGATGAAGCAGTGCTGCCAAGATACATCCTTCTGCCGCAAATTCACAGATCCCAGTGCATTGGAGAATCTGAAAGCTTTGTCTTATGGCAGTGTAACTTCAGCAGTATTTTTCTGGATTGAGGATTAAGTTTGTTGAAGCAAAAAAATACTGATCTGTCTGCTCTGTTTCAACAGTATCACCAGATGTAAAGATGATTCATGAGTGTTCCTTTCCAATAGTAAATATCTCAAGTGGGCAGTAAAGGATGACCAAATTGACTATCAGATGGAAAAGAGCAGAAGTTGGAACGGTATTTGACTTGCTCACTTTGTACTTGACTATGTGTCCATGCATTCTAGTCTAGAGTTGCAGGGTTTGCTCGAGCATTTAATTACTTGAATCCCAATGAGCTGAAACTGCTTGGTTCAGGAGATAGCATAATAAAAGTATTCTTCTGAGGTGTCTATATCATTTCTTAAGCTCTAGTGACGAGCTAGAAATAGTCACAGATTCTAAGTGTTGCCAATGACTATATTCAAAAAGCATGGAGAACATGAGCCTATGTTTTCTGCTACATCCATGTTCCTCTAGGAGCAGCAAAGAAAGGGACTATGGGCTTCCTAGGAAGCTGCTTAATTATCTGGCTGACTAGTCACCAGCTCCGGCCTTGTCATAGCCACTGTTATAAACTGCAACAGTTGATAAGATCCCAAAAGGCAACAGTCTGAGGCTAAGCCCTCCCATTCCTGTATCACTGTGTAACTAGGTCAAGAAATAGGAAGAGTAGCTTCATGTTAGCTGACATTATTCAATGCCTGAAGTGAAAATACAGACTATAGGTGTCTTGTCAATACCAAGAAGGATCAGAGTAACCAAGAGACACAGGGAAAGGGGAAATGTAGAACTAGTACACACTTGGACTGTGTATTTCCTATATATTTGAGGAAAGTGGATGACTTTCAGCTTGGTGTATGAATGGTGTCACTGGGGTATCCTGGTATCCAACTAAGCATGCAGATACCATGTGTCAGTAATTATAAATGACATAAGTCTTTCTCAACTTCGCTACTAAACAGTAATTGTGCAGGGGTTTTGATTTTTTTTTCTTTTATTTTTAAACTATTGCTTCCCATGCAGCTTGTGTGAGAAACTGAGGGGTTTCCATGTAGCAGAGAAAAAGTGCATGGACTTTCAACTAGAGAAAAACATCTCTAAATCCAGATAGTCAGTGACTCATGCAAAATACATCTTGACATTTGAGCATGCAAGATGATTTGTGGGTTGTGGCTTAAACAACTCCCAATTTTCTATGTCTCTTTATAGAGAAGCCTGTCAAATCTGGAATAGAGTATATGATTTGTTTTTATTTCAGGGTAGAAATAGCCTTTTTGATTTTCAGTGTGCAGTAGATGAGCACTTGCCAGTGCACATTTGTACACAGCCAAAAAAAGAGAGCATAGTTGGGCCAAACATGAGCAGAACTAGAGTTACAGACCCTGATTTTTCTCTGCAGAATTACTTATATTGATGTGTTCATGCTGTTAAATGGCATAACTTCATATTTTTGTACTAGTTTAAGTAAGGAAAGGTCATACTGTTGGAACACATATGTTCTGACGTAGGTTAGTCAAATGGGAATAAGAATTTTCCCCTTATATATAACTAATTCTCTTCAGGCTTCTACTTAATTATATTCTATGGACTATATAAATGTGACCGTTTTGCCAGTTGGGAGATCATCTGAGCTCCAGCTTGACAAGTCTTATTTATAGCACAGAATTCTTTTGTTTTTGGTGTTCAGTTTTCTGGAATTACCTTTTGCTTACAACAAAATATGTTTTCAGTGGGTTTGCACCTGAAAAGGAAGTGCCTGCTAATCAATGCTAAGTTTAAAGAATGGTAATAAATAACAAAGTAAGCTCTGAACTTTCATCATGTTGCTTTAATTTC
>JAOEHX010009252.1:0-28379 GCA_025448015.1 Bolborhynchus lineola
AAACCTAACACTTTTACGTGCCTTTACTTCCTATTTCTGAATAAAAGATGAGTGCAGTTGCTGAATGTACACATTATTTATTTAGGTAAGTAAATACAAAGTGTCAAATACTCAAAATACAAAACATAGATATTTTAAATGATCACTTCATAATTGCTCAACTTGACCATACCAAGTAATTCCTCAGTGAGCAAGAAGAAAGGATAAACAGCATCTGGATTACCTTGTATGGTGACTGCAACCAACATGAACTGTGATTTCTATCACAAATGGAAGAGAATGGGGTGAGGGAGAGTGGTGCCTCACAGAGAGAACAAGCCAGCTTTTAAAAAGGCAGCTCCTTCACAGCCTCTCAAAAGAAAGTGGTGATGAGGGACAGGGTTTGATTCTAGAAAGCTAGAGTAACAACTGAAAATTACCACAGTGACTAAGTTAGGTAATTCCAAACACCATAGGAAACCAGCAAAGTAACACTAAGCCTATACACTAAATGTCACATGAGACGCTTTATCCAGTAAGCATAGGTAGAAGTACTTAAATGCCTTATTTCCTTTGTCAGCAGAGTTTAGAGGGCAATATGCTGTAAAGAAATGTGATGAAAGTGCTAATACACAGATTATATTCAGCAGCTTCAAATTTCCCAAACAAAATCATGTAAGGCAGCTAAAACAAGAGGTTTTCACTGTAAGCACTTACACAGGATCTTTGTACCTAATATTTTTACTATTGTTTTAGAGAAAAGGTTATAAATAGGAAATAACTGATGGTTAAGGGGAGGAAAAAAGGTAGAAAAAAAAATAAAATCCAAGAAAGTGGTAGCTGTAAAGAAGTAAAGAACAAATAACCTTGGCTAAGACTTATACAAGGGTCTTAACTTTGCACTATGATTGTAGAAGAAAATATTATTACTCTCACAAATGTAAAGCTGACAAATACACACAGTTAATGGCAACCAGGAAGAAAGAGCTTTTACTTTATTCAGCAGATCTCATCTTACACTGAAAACTTGTACTTTCAAGATCAGAAATAGAACAGCAGACGAAAGATAATCTACTGGAAATCAACAAACAATTCTGGGCTGTAAGGCAGGATGTGAAGGCAGACAGAGGATGCAGCTCCAGGGACTAGGAATACTGTGAATGCAAAAGCACCTGGCTTGCTCTTTATGGTTGTTCATGAATTCTGCAAGACTCTGAAAGTCACTGCGATAAAAATGCGATAGGCCTGTAATGAGCTTGGCTCAGCCAGTATACCAGTACTGAGTGGTACAGTTTCCTAGGAACAGACACCTCTCTATGCAGTAGCATGTAATATTTCAATGTGTTAAACAGTTGCTGCCTGCTTTCTTATATGAAGATGTCTGAATTTAGATACTCTAGCCTGTATCTACAAATGCATAGAAGAAATGCTGGAGTAAAACTGGCAGGGGGGGAGAGTGAAGATTGAAGCACTCCCTACTCCAAAATCACATGTCCTTACTGCAAGCTACCTCTAGCAAGCCTGCAAGTCAGACTGTATCCATATCATGTGAAAACAATTTAATTCACAGTATCTAAAATCCTCTCTGCTGTTTTGGCAGGCAACTTGGGAGTCTCCCAAAAAATCGCTTTGAAAAGGAAAAAAACACTTGGTCTCACAATAGCAATGCAATAGAGGGACAGAGAACAAAAACTGATCCAGAAGCACCATTTCTGGCTGATACACACTGCAATTAAGAAGAAGCATGGACCGGCCCCAAGAGGACAGCCATGTTTAGTCCCCTCCCTCCCCAGGGAGCTTGCACTGATCAAGCCTGCACCTTCGGCACATGAACACAAAGTACAGATGGCAAATGTATTTGGTCTCTAGTGTCTGTCTATATAATGTAGACAGGCTATGCTGCAACTGGCCTCCTAATAATAGGTACAATGCAAACGATTACTTTAAAACCAAACAAACACACTACCTTTAATATATTTTTCAGGAAATAATAATCTAAAACAACTACTCCCTCTACACCCTCATTCAGAGGGGAACTGTATTCCTTCCACTGTGGAAAAGTCCTCACAGAGTATGAACTCTGACAGACTACACCTCCACAATCAAACATCTACCTCACTGGGAATTACTTTAAACAGGAACTGAACACATTTATTTACCAGAGGACAGTATAGCCACTGAAACAAAGTAAATGCTCTAGAATATACCCTGCATATGCTCCTCTCACAACAACTCATCTCTTGATTTATTTTTTTTACCTCATTATTACATTCTTAAATATATAGGGCAAAACAAAGAGCAAAAAATTGGTTAAAAGTTCAAATCAGATGGGGAATTAAAAAAGACAACTCATGAATAAGAAAACAAGCTCCCCCATCTCTATGGCAACCTTTCTTAGAAGTTTATCAATTTGCCTTCTTGATTTTAACACTGTATCTGGGGAAAAAAAAAAAAAAAAAGGAAAAAAAGACTAACTTTTATATTTTTAGCTTCTTGAAATGAAACTGCATGTCATCATTTTGTTATCTCTAGGAGTTAGCTATTTTCTTACAGCAACCTTTAACCATTTATCATACACTCACTAGCAAACAGTTCTGAAATATGGAGCATTACCAAGAAATTCTGTTTATCAAACTCACAAACATCTTTTGATGTAGCTTCATCCACATTAATTTAAAAACATACTAGATAATATGTCAGAACATACAGAGTAAGGAGCACCCCTATCCTGGAAAACAGGATAATGAAAGTGGCACTTGCTGTATGTAACATAAAATGTCTCCTCTCTGAACATTTGAAACAAAATCATTAAATCAGCATAAAGTAACCTCTAAACTTACAGAGGTTGAAATCCTCTTTGCTGTCTCTGTAATTGCCTGCTCCAATGGTTTCCAAAGGTGGAAAGCATAACGACCTGAAAAAGATTGAAGTTAAATGAAATTATAACTGACATTCACTAAATGGAGAAAAAAAAGTCTCCAACTTATGTTCATCAGCGTAAAGCAGAAATATTTTGGTTTTTTTTTTTAAAAAAAAAAAATCAACCCACTTCCTTTTTAATCTTTTGTCTCATTTATTTGTTGTACAGTACTTTACTGGTTTTCAAGACATTCCCTCAACAGCCATTTTTCGATCCCGCCCAGAAGTCATCCCACAGTAAACTTGCTATGGTTTACATTTTTCAAGCTTTGTACTCTTGGGGGAAGGAAAGGACGAAGCTCAGTATACTTCATCTAAAAACCTCATTAGGGATTACAAAGATCCATTGTGTTTGCTCGCTAAATAGATAGACTTAAATGCATTTCAATATGATAAATGAAGAGATACCCTTTGTGAACTTCAAGAAAAAGGGTAGTATGAAATATTAGCTTTGGATGTACATTATTTATTAAATACTGTTCAAAGGTTATGTCTTCAAGAAAAGAAATCTATGTACTACATGTTTGTTGCTGTGATGTTGTATGCTTAATCACACATTTTGTAAGTACTGCATTTTTTATTTTGCTACAAAGAGAGGATCTTCTGGGATTCAGAGCCATTCAACTCCCCACTGGTAGCGAGTATCTATAGCTGAGAAAGCTAGAGGAAAACTGTATCAAACTGTGCTCCCAGAAGTACAAAATAGGTCTATCAACTTCAGAATCGAGACTTGTGCCATGTTACTGGATAATTTTCTCTCTACACTTCCTCTTCCCAATTACTGTTTTGATTAACTATTCATTAGCAATGTAACTTACTGTTATACAAAATGAAAAAACTTTTTATAAAAAATGTGGCTGTATGCCACATGTAGCACCTTGCTCTCTTAAAATATACAATATACCTATAGGTTTTTTTAGCTGTCTAAATCAGTGCCTGTGTTAACACAGAAGGTAAAGCCACTATTAGAGCATCACTGCTGAAATGTTGTGATCTACTTACATATTTCCTCATCTTCTTCTTGCTTTCTGCCACCACCTTTCTGCTAGCTGCCATTAATTTTTCAGCTCAACCAGCAGAAATTCTAAAAGTATTCCTCTTCTGCTTCTATGCAAACACATATATAAACCGATCGCTTAAAGGCGTACATTACCAAAGATCTTGGCTTTCATTCCCCCAATCACTGTATCCACCAAAGAGCCACTGAGGTTTGGTGCAACTTGTTCATCTTTTGCATCAGTTCTTGATGTATGCATCTGCACACAGCTGACACTGGTTGCTTTTATGCACTGAAAATTATGGAAATCAATTTGCGTATTTAAAAACCAAAATAGACCACAGTCATCCAGTCTGAGCAACCTAAAGTATTATTCCTGTTAAGTTCATCCCCTGTGTTCAGAGTAGAACTTGTTTTTCAGAAGAGCATACAGTCCAGATGCAAAGAGTTCAGGAACAGTTTAATGTGATAAATCACTTCAGTGACCTAAACCTTTCCATTTTTTCTTTTTGAAATTGTTAGGTGTTACCTTTACATCACAAGATCCTGTTGCACTCTTCTATACTACAGAGCATCCACCTTTCAATATTAAATAAAGTAAACTTTTCACATAACATCTTGCAGGCAAAAAGAAGATGGAATCTTCTAGCTGCTGTCCATAAAACTAGTTTCAAACTGTGATTTTTCAAAAAGAATTTTGGAAAATACATCCAGGATTTTGAAGGGAAGGGAACTACACCTGGACACAGTTCTCCACAGCACTCTCAAACAATCTTTCTATTTTCCAGTGCTTATATTTATTAAAAGCTTCATTGACCTTTTGGAAATAGCAGCTCACAAGTGACAGTTCCACACTCAGCTGGTAATTTAGCTTACCTGCAAATGCAACAGTTGCAACACCAAGTCCAACAGCTATCATTGTTCTGGCCTGAAGCAGAGAAACAGGAATTAGAACAACATGCAAATTCTAATTTGAATCAGCAAGTATTTCTGATGTCTGACATTTACAAGAAAGATAAAAGTAAGTTCTTTATTCCACAGGCTACATTAAGATTTTTAGAGTTCAGCCCCATTAGCCCCTGCCAGCACATCAGGTTTAACCTGGAACTACCCATTAACAAACCAGTAAAACACTGACAAAGCCACTCAAGGTATTTATTGATAAAAACAAAATGCAAACAACTATTCAGGATCACCTGAAATTAGCTGTGGCAAATGATTCAACACAAAGAAGTAACAGTTCATTAACAAACATGAAGAGCTCAAAAAACATATATATTGTTTTGCAAAGTCCTTCACTGGGAATCTCATAATGATATTGCTTGAAAATGATACTGGAATATTAACTTCTATGCCCACAAACATATATTAGCATTTTCCATTGTTCGTGCTTTGACTTGTGGAAGCCCCAGTAAAGACATGAAGCCCAGAAATCTCTTTTCTTTGCTTCTCATCAATCACTGGATTCTACCTGCAGAAATCAAGCAGGATAATGAGCACTGCAAGTGTTGGGGGCACTTCTCCACTTCCAAAAAATCAAGATGTAATCTCCAAAACAGATTAAATAGTCATCTGTGGCACTACCTGTCTTATCATATAATAATTCAATAGTGTCTTGAACTCTCCCCGAGGAAACATAAGGAATCAAATTCAGCCTGTTTAGCTTGAATTCAAAACATAACAATGAAAATGCTTTTATCACCAGACTGTGTTTTCTAAACGTGACTTACTTCTGTATTTATCCAATAACTGGTTTATACTTTTTCTACCAACAAGCCTGACAGCAGGACTTAAAAGCCCAAATTTCAACATGAGTGCCCTAATAACTGGATTTGGAGCCAAGCTGCTTTTGCTACTAAAACTCCTGGGGCTAAAATTCTGCCTTTGATAGTACCCAATCTCATTTCTAGACTGTAAAGAAATAAAGGAAATTAGTCACTTAGCGTAACTTACTTAGCATTAGTAGCTAGATGTGCTGAAGCCTCAGGACACAGCTGTGAATTTTCTCATAGATACGCTGAGCTTTTTACCTACTTAAGTAAAAGGAGGCCCCAGAGCCAGTGCAAGATAAGGAAGCAAGGAAGGACACTACCCCTGTCAGCAGAACCTGCAAACTTAGAGATAGGAGAAACAGCCTGCCTAGAGACAGTGAAGGGACCTAACTGAGAACAAGTTGATCCCAGACCCTAATGTTATTATCATACCAAACTGTTGCATGACGGGTGGGGAAACTTAAATTCTAAGGATATAACTGTACAGGGATTTCTTTGTTTGAGGGCCCTCCCTGGAGGTAACCAGTTCGAGCTGCTTTTACCACTACATCACTCAAATTATTGTATTTAGAGCCTAAGATTCTGCTACAGGATACCTAGGGTAGAGAAGCACTGTTAGCACAGAGAGAGAGAGTAGGGGAAAGAGTTGGGAAATATCAGTTTTAAAGCCTCCTAGAGCTGTCTTAACTATGGTCTAGAACACAGGTCAACAACTTTCCCAGTAAAAGGGCAGCTGTAGAAGATGTAGGCACTGCCATCATGCCGAGTAGCTCCTACAGCTTTGGCTGCAAAGGCAAGTGGTTATTATTGCTGCTTGTAGTATTGAGTTCAGAATAGAGAAAGTGGTAGTCTGATCTGAGCTCATCTAGAAGAGGATGTATTCCTCTATACCTAGTTTCTGGACCCTATGCATTTAAACTAAGTACTTACCTCTTACTTACCCAGATGGGGTTATTCCAGCTATTCACATAACACAAAGCTGCAATTGCCTAGAGGTTTCTCACAGAAGAGACTTACTAAATGTACTGAAAGTGAAGCTCCAAAGTTAAGACTGGTGGAGTTCTGGCCTTAAAAATCTACTCATTTCAGTAATCTAACTCTTCCATTTCAGGGTAGTCTTCAGTCTCAATACTAGCACTCTTTTCTTAATGCAAAAAAACACAGTAGTTTTATGTCTGTTCTTTTAAGTTCCACAAAATTTCCCCTTGTCTTTAAACCATGAAAAAATATCTTACCTTAAATGGTAGAAGATAAAAAATAGCAAAGCATACCATTCACTTCCACACTAAACTAAAACTATTGTCATTTCTTCTCACAAATCATTTTTTCCCAGGCTCTCAATACTCAAACCTTCTAAAAGTCTCTAACTCCTGTTTAGAAACTAACCAATATCAGCAACATTCCTGAAAATATCATAATCCTACAGAAATTCTATACTATTCTGTTCTGTGGTTTGTGACTGTGGATTTATATTCAAGAGACTCCTTGACTTGTTCAGAGTGACAGCAAGAATCTAAGTTGTTACAGTCAATTAAGAGCTCAATAATGTGTTAAACAGATCACACTGGCAAAAAAAAAAAAAAAAAAAAAAAAAAAAAAAAAAAAAAAAACCAAACTAGCTTGTGCTTGTCCAAATTAAGTTATACTTGCTTTGCCACCAAACAGGTGGGTTAAGTTAGCAGTTTACAACAAGATATGCTGGTTGAAACAGGGCATTAGCAGCAGACAGTTTATCACAGGTAAAGCCAAGCACTGGGACCAGGCTAATAAATAATCCCTGGACTTTGTCAGTTCAGTGCAGAAACAGCTTAAGTGTTTTTGCACAGTAGTCTG
Source organism: Bolborhynchus lineola (assembly GCA_025448015.1). Taxonomy (NCBI): domain Eukaryota; kingdom Metazoa; phylum Chordata; class Aves; order Psittaciformes; family Psittacidae; genus Bolborhynchus; species Bolborhynchus lineola. Next base: position 7,501 of record JAOEHX010009252.1, read on the forward strand.
GGAACACAATATCAAAGGCCCTCAGGGGTCTCTACAGAGTCAGCCACATCCACTGGAATGCATTATTTCAAACTCAGTGGAAAGTACTAGGAGTTAGAGGAAAGCAAGGGCTGCCTGAAAAACAGCAGGCAAAAAAAAAGCATGGCAACAGCACTAGAATAAGAGCAGGATGTAGGATCACAGGAATATGACAACAAGCCAGAAAACTAAGTAGAAGTGATGGAAAGTTAAAACTAGAGAGGCATGAATGCCTGTCCATATTTTGAAGAGAGGCACAACGACCAAAAAACCTAAAAAATACTGATTGACAGTAACTCACCTCATTTAGATTATTAGCAGGTTAGAGAACAGTTACCTGCCACAAAGTAGCAAAGAAGTGATAACTTGTCATACCGAAGCACACGGAATGTTTGTTAAAGTGTGAACATATTCAAACTATATACATGTGATAAAAATTGAATTTCAATCAAGGTAAGAAAGACTGCAGTTTGTCTCTTACTGACCCAGCCACTCTCTAAAAATTAGTGGCAACTTCAAGTACTAACCAGGAAGTCCCCTTTAAGTCCAGCTGGACTCATTTTCTGTGCTCACTTAAGGCATGTTGATTATTTAGAAGAGTAAGTCAAGAAGAATGGTGCTTTCAAATGCAGAGTATAAAGTGCAAAGCTTTAACTGCATGCATTCTTTTCACATCAATATTAAATAAAAATAACTATCCTTGTGGAAGGGATCAGTTCATTTATGGCATGCTACTGCCAGAACCATTTTTGGGTCCCATTGCTCAAAAATGCCTCTTATTTCAGACTCATAAAAGCTACACATATATAAATAAATACGCTTACTGATTTTCAATTATGACAGAGTTGATTTCCCCCCACTGCAAAAAATGCCATTACAAAATTTCTCAGATATAAGTTTTAAATGAAAGCATCCTGTTAAGACCCAAAAGGGAAAAATAAAGAAATAAAAGATTAAAAAGTAACATCTGTCCCTTCCTTTATTCAATGAATCAGCTCCCAAAGGTTAGTCATCAACCCTATGTTATTCTGCTGATCTCAATATTTTAATTTTACTACATAGTTCAGTTTTCAGTAACACTCTTAGATGCAGAAAACAAACTTTTGCCAAATCTGCAAAACCTGATTTTTAAAAAAATTCTTTCCAGAAACATGTATAAGAAAACATAAACATCAGAAAGGCAGTTGCAAGATCTGACTTACCAAAGCATTTGGCAAACAAAAGAGGATAAAGCATATTAATTAAGACACCATATATTTCATATACTGTTAGGATACGGACATCTGTGGTCTAATCCTTTAATATCTAATTGTCCAGTAGCCTTAACTTTTTAGTAGAAGAAACAGGCAAGAGTAAGGTATTTTGCATATTCCTAAACCACACTGCTCTGCTAACTTAACTATACTCAAAAATAAGTCTCTACAATTCTTAGCCCTGCAGCTTCTCCTTCCATAAAGCAGAAGAAAGTTAAACTTACAAACAAAAGGAGAATCACAAATCCATAATTTTAAAATTTCAGCACAACACCTGACTAAGTAAATGAATAACCTTTAGAAATTTTAAAACATACCTACTGGCGTAGAATTTGGATTTTACACACCAGCTCTTCTACCACAATCAGTGAAAACGCCCTTCTTGGTCAAATGAAAAATATTTTGCTCTTCTCACAACTAGCTTTTACACACACAGCAAGAGCTATACAGCCTTTTGCTTCTGAACCTACAGTGCAATAGAATAAAAAGCACAGTGAAAATAACAATTTGTTCTGATGGACTGGATGCATTTTGTAATTAGTCCATGCTTAGTTGTGGATCAGCACATTAGGAAGTATGTACTTACATTCAAATAAGTACACAAACGTAAATTGCTTAACCAAAAACTTAATTTTAAGAAGGTTTGGTTTTGTTTGGGTTTTTCTTCCCAAGTGCTGTATCCCACTAAGAAGCAGGATACACAATTTTAGTAACCAAGTGTGAAAGATATATCTGAAACTACGTTTTCCCTTCTGTAAAAAATCTTGACTTGAAATATATAATTGTTTGGTACAGAACCTAGAATAAGGCTCCTATTCCTCATAAGAGTAGCTACAGCTTATTGGAAGACTACTTCAGAGCAAATCACCTGGTTAACTCTATGTGGAGCCAGATACATTTTGAAGTGAGTCTATATTATAAACTATCTGCAACAGCCTTGATTGCATGATTTAATATTTTCCTTCCAGTCTTACCTTCCTCTGAAACTTGTTTTTCAACAGTGAACTGAAAGTAATTTCAGTTATACGCTGTTCTCCATACTCACCCAATTCTCATGTCAATTAGTGGCATTTATTTTAATAGCAACTTTTTTGGTTTGTATATAAAGCTATGCCTACAGTTTCTGACACTTTTTCATAGGAAATGGCACCAGAGCAATAGATTCACTAAAGAAAGCATCACCATAAGGCATTCAAACCAACCTTTTGAGTATGTATTAAGAATAGCCTGTCTTTGTGAATACTCTTTAAGTTTCTACTGTTTTCTTCCATCACTCGAAATGCTTTTGTAAATCAACAAGGGTAGAAATAATTAAGTGTCTTCAGCTAAACATCCTGGACAACTCACAACCAAGATTCAGGGCATAATACTGAACAGAGCTCTTTTACTTACAAGAGATGAATGCTGCTGTTATCTCCTACTACTCTTTCCTTCCACTGTGGCAAGGCAGCTTTCTTAACCCTGCAGAACACCAGAGGAATAGCTGCACAGTACTGCAGCTGATCTTACTATTTCTCTCTGGCTAAATTTCAGAGTTTTATTATACACAACTTGACCTCTTTCTGGATTCCTTAGCTGGGAAAGCACTAAGAACAAATACTTTCCTTTCTTCCACTACCTATCTAACGTTATACAAAGAGACCCTAAAATAGCTTCTACTACCAAATGTATGCTAACAGTTTACAAGGTATATACGCCTGAAAACCACTGCATTCTCCACTGAAAGGTATGGCTAAACAATGTATTTCAATAGATAACTGCAACAATCCAGATTCTAGTCTCTAAAGACCAATGTGAGTCTCTGGACCTTAGTACGAACCTGACAAAAAACTCACACCAACAAAGCCACGTTAAACGCCAGATGCAATTTTTATCTCAGACAGGTAAGAAGGCTCAAAGATTCCACAAAAATCACCAGGAATTTCCCCTCTAGCATTCCACAGAGAGAGAGTACATGGATGTGACAATAATGAGTTTGGGAGTCAGCTTCTTAAGATTACATAGGTTGCGCTGTTAAATACACTGAAAGACTGACCTGGAGGAAAAAAAGTCCTAGACTCTGGTAAAAATAGATTAATAACTTAGAGGCAACTATGATTTTAAAAATTGTGTTAAAAAAAATATAGAGACAACAACAGGCACACAATGAAAGTAAATGCGTTTTTAAAGCCATTTTAAAAATGCGAAGACTTCACCATCCAGTAGGTTAAGCAGTGTTCCGTATGTATTTTACAAATACCCAATTCTCTTCCAAAGAGAACTCGCTGTCGCATAAACTAGTTGAAAGAAGACCAGAAGGAAGCAGGGGGATAAAGTTCCAGCACTCTTCCCTCTACAGCACACTACCTGCTACCGCATAGGAAACCTTGAAAGCATTTTTGCCTTCACTCCAGACCCATCCACCATCTCCCATCCTACAAAACATCAGACGGGAATTACTTTTCTGAAACAGAGCCCTACACCATTACCGCTTGAACCAGCCATAGTAAAACTTGCACAGTATGTGGAAACACCACAGCTATCATCACTTTGGGGCAAAAGAACGCAACTTTAGGCCTTGCGCGCTCACACCAGAGGCAAGGGGTCACCACCCCCCGACCTTCCTGCGCAGCCCGGGGGGCTCGGAACGCCAGCCGGCGGCAGCCCCGGCGCTCACACGCATTAGATGAAGCCTCCGGGCTGAGCAGTGCTGGGGAAGGTGGAAGTGCTCAACCGCCTCCTGGGCCTGCGGGGGGTATCGAAGGGAGGCGCGGCCCCCGCCCTGGCTCTGCCGGCCGCGGGGGTGGGGACGAGGAGAAGGAAGAGAAGGAGCACCGGCAGAGCTGTTGCCCTCCGCTCAGCCGCCGCTCGCGGGATGGTTTGCCTCCCTCACATCCCCCGCCGCACTCACCAGCCCTCGGTCCAGCTCGGCTTGTCCCTTACCGGCGCCCGCAGGGACTCTGGTGTATTCGGCATAACGCAGAGCCTCGGAGGAGGCCGCGGCTCCCTCCATGGTGGAGGGGGCACACCAGAACGCGCTACAGGTCGGCTGGAGGGACAAACCAGTGAGAGGGACGGGCTGCGAAGCTCCCTCCTCCCCTTGCCAATCATCCGCGCGAGGGGCGGGGCCAGCGCTGCGCGGCGGTGTTCGCGTGTCTCGTCTAGCGGGTTAGCTCCGCGTGGGGGGCCGGGGCTTCTTCATCCGCTCTCCTGAGTGGTTTGAAAGATGTAGGCTGACTTTTAGCAGGTTCTGTTGTGATAGGATGAGGGGAGGTGGTTTTAAGCTGAAAGAGGAGATATTCAGGCTGGATGTGAGGAAAAAAATTCTTTACAAGGGTGGGAAAACACTGGCTCAGGTTTAGCAGTGAGGTGCTGGGTGCACCATCCCTGGAGGTACTCAAGGCCAGGCTGGATGTGGTTCTGGGCAACCCGAAGGTGTCCCTGCTCATTGCAGCGGGGTTGGGACTAGATTGCCTTTGAAGGTCCCTTCCAACCCGAACAATTCTATAACTATGATTCAGAATATAGGATTTTAGTAGGGGGAAAATGAAAGGATAAATTAAAAATCATCTGGAAAAAAAAAAAAAAAAAAGCAAGACCACTAAAAATGCTTTTTAAAATTTATATTTTTGCACCTCAGTTGATGTCTATATATGTTTCCGTATGTTTATATCTTGATTTCCAGCAAATGCTGACACTTAGGATCATAGTTCACCCTTCGGAAGATCTTCAGGTAGTAACTTATAAGCAGAAGCTGTCAATCAGTGTTAGTCCTGTATCACAAAATGTAAAATGCTGAATCTTATTTCTGTACAGCAGCTTAGCAGCTCATCTTTTGGCCTTAATGCTGGTTTTCCTTCTCTCCTACCTGGTATTGCTGGCAATGGAATTGAATTATCTGCAGATTGCCAAGTGGTGCGACCCAACAAAGAGAATTACTCTTCTCCTATTTCAAACATTAATTGCTCTGCTGTGGCATCTTTCTGAGCATATACCAGGGTGTTGTATATCTGATTGATACTCATCAGTCCTACACCACCCAAAGGCAACTGCTTTAGCTCATAAGTATCTTTTTAAAGTACAGCTGTTATTAACCATAAATGTGAGTTGACCATATATAGCATTTCATCCATCTTAGACATATGCATAAATTTAACTTTCTGCAGCATAGAAGTCATTGAAGTTGTATAATGATTCACTTGGGAAGAAAAGCATTCCTTTTTACTCTCTCATTCAACATATACAATCATATATGATTAATTTTTTAAACCTTCAGAAAGATTGAATTTCTTATAATCTTGAAACCTATTTTAAAATCAATAAAAATGTCCCCGAGTAATCATTTTTTGTTCATTGATTTGCATAGGAGTAATGCAGAATAGCATGTCAACTTACCACTTTTTAGATTAGCAAACTCAGTTTGAAAAATAATAAATTGCAAGTATTGGATTTTATTTTTTCCCCTTACTTTTCCTATTCTGCATTTTATTGCAAGTTGTTTAAAAAAAATCCAGGCCTCTTCTGATGATATAATGTTCTTTGTTAAAAGATAGTCAGCTATAAGAAAAGTACCTATACATAGAAGTAACACCTTTGAGTCTGATGGGACAGCAAAGTGAATGAGAGTTACTCCTTTCAGCCACCATGTGTGTTGGGCCAGGCAATTAGGAAACACACATGGGTGGTTCTAAACAAGAAGAGCTGCATTGCTTTGAAAAACTTAAACCACTCAGTTAACAAAAATCAGCAGAACATCAACAGCAATGAATTTTAAGAATGCCTTGCAATTCTGGACAGCCAAAACCCAAAGTAGTCCAGAAGAGTTTCTCTAATATCCAGGTATACAACCATAATTTACAAAATCTGCCTAAGTGGTACCACATAAAATCTATGTGAAATACGGGACAGTGAGGAATCCCAAATGTTTTACAGTCTTATTGTCAGCTTGCGCCCCAGGAATTACTTGCTTCACCACCTTCATCCTCCTTTTAGTACATTCAGGTGCTGGATACTTGCCCCCACTCCCATCTCTTGTACTCTTCTTAGTCAAGAGCAGCTCGTTTATCCACACAGGCTTCCCACCACTTTTGTTTGATTTCCTGTTGTCAGGATGGACTGTTCTTAAGCTTTAAGGTAGGGATCCTTGAAACTAAAAGCAACTCTCCTGGATTTCTCTTCAGTGCTGTACCTTATGGGATCCTTCCAAGCTGGTCCCTGAGACCCCTGAACAGGTCAAAGTCTGCTCTCATTAAATCTAGGACTGTGATTCTGTTATTTTGCCCTGATTCTGCTGTTTCGTGGTCACTGTAGCCAAGTTCTTCCTTATCTGTAAATATCAGATCCAGAAGAGCATTTCCCCTTGTCAGCTCCTTGATAACCTTTGCAAGGAAGTTATCGGCAATGCACTTGACAAACACCTTATGTCATCGTAAGGGTAGCAAAATTTGGGCTTTAAAAGCACTGGGTCAGACTATGGTTGATCCAAATACACCTGGGCAAGCTCTAAAATAGAAAACAGTGCCTTCCTTTTATCACCAGCTATGCTACTACTACTGTATTTCTGGAAAATAAGACTCAGGAAGTATATAGATTAAGCAGAGCAAACCAGATAATCAACACAATGAAAATACATCTTTTGCTAGGAGACCATAGGTTGTTTCTGCTGGAAGCAAGGAGATGGGGAATGAAAGCAGCTGGGTCTTTGGTTATGGTTCCCTCCCAAAGCTCCTCTCAGCGTGGCACAGCTGTGTGCTACACTATGCACAGGATGGTGCTGATAGAGACAATCTGTCCGTACTATTTTAATTTAATCCTAAACACTGGTATGTTCCAGCATACTGTCGCTATTAATGTGTGGCAATGTTGTCCAGATTTGTTATGCCATTTAAGTTAATTGTCTGCATACTTTTCCTGTAAATTACTTTCCTAAACAGTCTGGTGCTACAGCAGTCCATGATGCAGTTGGGATCAATGCCGGCAAGAATCTCTCAGGAATGAAGGAGAATCTAGAAACAGAAACCAGATTAAAGCTTGTTAAATTGATAACAAAGAGAGGAGGCCTTTTGGGTTTACTCTTTACCACTGAGAATTTCCAAAGTACCTGTAAGTGTGGCACATGCCCAGTGACATTAAAATAGTAGGGACTAAAGTTTCATACTGAAGATTAAAGTTTCTGAGGTCAGGCAGAGAAGAAAGCATAATTGAGAGTTATCAAGGAAATCATAAGGCGTATCATATAAAACTGGTTAAGTCAGTACTTGAGCCTTGCTGAATTGTCATGTGCATACAGATGAATAAAGAATAAATCTTCCCAGCCACTGCACCAGGATTAGAGGTTGGAAGAGTTCATTGCTCCTAAAAGCATTTGTACAGTTCTTTCATTACTGCAATATACTATAAAAGCAAAAAGAAGCATGAGCTGTGGATGTCTACTAATTTCTGTAAGTAACATATCCTGAAACTTTTAACAATAAAAAATGTAATGTTCTTTATAGATACTGTAGTAATTGTCTGTATGACACCTTTGGCTGACTAGGTACCACAGGGTAGTATATTATGCAAAATCTTAAAATGGAACTAATCATAGCCTTCAGGAATTACAAGAGTACTGTTATTTCTTGAAGAAGATGGTATATACAGCAAAAGGCTCAGGTATCTTTTGTGAATAAGAGTGTTAAAACAATTTATGCACCAGTGATCTCCTCTGCTTTAAAAATATCTCCTCTGCTTTAAAAACTGTAAAGAAAGAGATGTATTCAGGAATTTTACAAATCCTATTTTAATATTGTCAGACTTCTCAAGGACTTTTTCCTTCTGGTCACAATGCTGCAGCTGTAGCTGTAAGTTTTTTGTTTCTGACAGCATTTGTGTAGTTTACCAGTTAATTTTGCCTTTTCCAATAGATTTGTGGCAGGCATTTTTAATGGCATGAAATAGTCATTTGTAGCCCTGATTGGTTTTATAACATCAGACCTTTAAAATAGCCCTGCTCTATTACTTATTATTATTTATGTAGCAATGTAGATATGCATAGCACTCTCCAGGCATAAGAATACTCCTAAAATACAGCAATAATTTTCAGGCACTACTTCAGGACCTCAATATAACAAGTTCTGGACATCAGGTCAATTATATTTTCAATTACACTTCTTTTTACTGAAGTAGTATCAGCTAAAGGAGAGGTGGACCTCCTCTAATGCTGAAGGATACTGCAGAGAAACTAAGGGTCAATTTTCTTTTATAGTCTAGGAGATGATAGTTTTTGACAGGGACCATCAATTTCAGCTTTTTTACAACAAAATGGGAAGTGTGTGCAGCATTTTACATCTCCTAAATAGATTACCCAACACAGACACACAAATGCACTTGTCAGAGCTAATGGTATCCTTTCTGCTGAGCCTGACAAATTCCAGTCCTAAATCTAAACAAGAATAAATCTTGACCAAATGTTGACACCTCACCCTCCTTCTGGGACTAGCTCTCCAGGGAGCTGAGAAATTTCTCTTCTCCAGCATCCTGGATTGGAACAATTAGTGCTGTAGGCCCTGCAGAGTGCACTGTCCTCACAAAAGAGGACAGTCTTGCTCCTAACAGAACATTTTCTGTGAAGTGCACAAGAGCAAAAGTGATACTACAGCTTTTATTCATATTCATGTTTTGTGTTTTTTGTCTACAGTGAGCTCAGATAGTTTGCTTACCATAAATATGTATTTTCAAAGTAGAGCTGAACATTACTTGTTGTCCAGTTTAAGGTCTTCTGTTCACAACTAATTGTGAACAGAAGCAAGCTAGGGTAAAACTTTGGTAAAATGAAAGGCATCTTTATAAACTGAACTTGTAATTTGTCATCATGGTATAAAAAGACTATATGCAATGCTAGTTACAGATATGCTTCTAGGTATATTTGCTATCCCTTGTTATTGCCCTAAAGTACAGGGAAATGTTCCCAATGATAAATTGCACATGTATGCTCTGTAGTGTATTTAGCTGGGTGTCTTGCATGCTTAGCCAAAATATCCAGGGAAAAAACTACCTTGTGCATCATACTCAGCTGCAAGACTACATATTTTAGCTGACAGCAAAGGAAAAAGCAATTTTCTAGCAGTCATAGCCTTCTGATACCATTTGCTGGCTCCTGGGAAAAAGAGTGGCTGTAGGAAAACTAGCCTGTCCTGGCTCTCTTTCTCAAAAGTCTCCTGGAGTTTTACACTTTTCTTGGCTGTGAGCTTCTTGTCTCCTTGGATTAAGTGAACATCTTAGCTTTTAATGAAACATGTCCGTGGTTGTGGAAAAAACCTTAAAGATGCAAAACCTTAAAATCTGTAGACCAACAGAAATAATGAAGAATGAATAGGTGTTTTCAGGGAAGGAAAGGTAGGGGGCATTGCATTGTTTTAAATAATTCTGTAATTTTATTTTATTTTTTTACCACTATTTCTTTCCTAGAAGAGAGTTTTATCCCATCTGACATTTCCAAGAAAGTTAAGGTGGCTGGCTGGGATTTTCAGTATCCTTTCTAGTGAGAAAGGATTTCTGATATCTCTCATTTTTTGTATAGTTCATAGTGCTGCTGAGTTGGAAATAAAGTTTCAATACACAATATTCCTCTACATAAGTTATTTTGTTTTATTATTGCAATCTCATGAAAAGCACATGTGAGGGAGGGAATGTGGCGATTCTTAATATTTCGTATGTCCACTGAGGGATTTTCTCAAAGCAAAAGAAAGACTATTTTCTATCTTTGGATCTCAAAAAAAAAAAAAAAGTGTTTATATATATAAAAATTGGTAACAGCTGGAGGCAACAGAGCTTTACAAACAAGAAAGCTTTATTTTGTCAGATTAATTTTCTCACTCCTTTTCCTGTTTTCTCTCCTGACCCACTGGCAGGAAGGGAAGGAAGGAGCAAACTGGCAGCTGTGTGGGTGCTTGCCTGCTAGCAAGGGCCAATGTACCACAGCATCAGACCCAGTTTGGGATGTAAGACTACTATAAACATGAACCATCAGATAGAATAGGCAGCAAATATTTCGTGGGTCTAGAAAAATGTAGGTGCTGATATAATTCTTACAGAGAGTTTGGGAAGGGTTGAGATTTTGGCAGGTTGCATGTTTCAGGAGGCTGAATACATTGCCACTCTGATACTTAGGAAGCACAGATGCTTTAGCATCTATTTAGCACCTACAACACTAAATAAAATAGGGCTGGAGAGTGATCCTTTGTCCTAAAACCAGCTAGCACAGGCTTGTTCATATGCATGCTGCCTAAGGCTGGACTCCACTTGGCTAGGAGTAACCTAGTGGAGGCAATATGCATGTCCTAGCTGCGCAGCACTTAAGTAAGCTCCAAGTGTCCTGAGAGGCCTAGGTGGTACTGCTGTGACCCTAAAACTTAATTATTATTTCAGGGGATATTTCATCTCAATGTGTCTGAAGCAATATGAGGGATGGGTTGCAGCCTACTGAACATTGTGGTTTAGTAGCATGAAACTGGTCTGCTGAATGACATACTATGGAGCACCACACAGAGGTACATTGGTTGCCTTTGAGATGCAGAGATGCAGAGATTGGTGGGACATTGTTGGAGGGGCAATTAGGGGGGAGGAAGGTAAATCTGATGTAGTCATATTCATACTGATTTTTCTGGGGGTCGTGTCTGGCAAGAGACATCCTTTGAGCCAGGCCTGGACATTGTCCCAGGGAGAATTAGTTTGGATTGTCCACAACAAAGCTGAGAAATAAAAGAGCATTGAACTGATGTAAGTGATTGAGCTTCTACTGCTTGGGTTCATTTTACATCCCTCTTTTTTGATCAATATAGATGTAAACTATTTAGATTCTACAGTTGTTGTTTGCAGCCAAAACTTTCTAAATTTCAGCAAGAAACAGATGTTAGTTCTGAATTTTACATAACAATGTGGGATTGAAGATGCAGCAGCAGTGGCCACATTAATTATAATCAATTTGTGTCATTAGATTTTGGTTATTAAGACATCAATTTTCATCACTTAAAAAGAAACCAGATGTCACAGATAGATTTTTTACCAAATAGGGTGTAGCTGTAGGCACAGCTGTTATCCCAAATCTTTGCAGTCTTCAGACATGACTTTGCTATAATTTTGTACTGCTTCTAGTCTCTTTACACTGAAGTATCTATCTCACACTCCTGCATAAGGTACTAACCTTTGTGCTTACTTTCTTTTGCCAGCACATTCCACATAATATATGTTTATATGCATATGTATATGAAAAGGAGGGGGAACCTGTGTGGAGAGATCATCCCCAGGGCCTGCCTTTGTCTGTGCCAGGCAGCTCATGAAGGAGGACAGCAAGCCTTGAGCCTTCTGACCTAGCTGAACACCTCAGTCAGCTTAGGAGATGGCTCAGATTGTGAAGTGCCATGCATTTGATTTCTGTTAAGAGCCCTATCACTATTCAGGACAAAATATCTATGTTGCCACAGAGCAGTATAACCACACATCTAGTCTAAGACTGTAATGCCCTTTGCTCCTTTAGCAATTCCTGAAGACATCTGGCAGAGGAGACACTTACCCAGATCAACCTGAAACACCCTTAATCAAGAAACCTGCCTATGTTGGTTGTTGGGTATGTTGGCAGTGTCTAGAGCTGCCTTAGAGCTATGACCCAGCAATGTCTTACAGGCTAGATGTACTCCTTTGCCCACAACATATAGCTTTAAATGATATGAGGCAAAGAAGGCTGTTGCAGTCCATGTCTATTTTCTGCTCTGGTCTCATGAGCAGTTTCCAAACTAAAACAGAGGCTGCGTGAGCAAGCAACCTGATGTTGCCTTGGGATAGAGAGATCAGGGTTTAGTAGAAGATAGGCAGAGGGCCTTTGGGTGATTTCTGCTATCTCTCTCCAGGAAGTGAGCATACTGGACTCTCTCACAGTGTTTCTGTGTGTTCATAGACCAGGCTAAACCAATCATGGCTCAAAAGTGAGACAGTTCTGGAAGTGCTGTGAAGGACTATGCCCCAGTCCATCCCTTTGCAACACACTGACATTGCATCCCAGAGTCTCTGCAGAATTATTTGTGTACCAAGGAGGATCATCCCAGCTGCAGAGCGTGTTAGGAGGGATGGTGGGAGGGAAAGACTACTGATGCCATCAATCACTGGGCAGCCCTAGGAGATATGTCCTGCTGGATGCGGCACCTCTTGGAGGTGTGCTGATGATGATGGGGTCTCATATGGCACCCCAAGGAGCAGAATGAACACCAAGCAGCCTGTGGCTCTCCCTGTAGCATTTTATTTTGCTACTTTCCCATCATGTGTAGGCTGTGCTGTAAGACCTACACAGTCTTGACAGGCAGGACATCTGGCCACAAAACAAGCCCTTCAGCAATGTGGATTTTGTGGAGCTTGAGCAGCTGAGGACAAAAACTAACAGGATCTGCATGTGTAGAGCTGGATTTCCCCAGCTCTGCTACACAAAGCTTGAGTAGCATTACTAGTTCTTTTTTTCTTGGGTTAGGAACTGGCAAACATCTTTATTTTGCTAGTGATATTGAGGTTGCTGGTTTTCCCCAGCCCTGCAGAACCCCTAGATAACAGTAACAGTGATTAGATGCTTTTGCTGAAGAGGTCTGTGTTTTCACTTAAGAAGATTGTGTATTTGTCCTCTATTCATCAGGTAGAATTAGGAAACTCAAAGTAAAAGGTTTTCTGGTTGAGCAGAATTGAAATGCAGAATCAAAGTTGTGCAGGACCATTTCCTTAGGATTTGTCTGAGGGTTAGTTTTGAGTTTCATCTTTTTTTGTACACTCCTGCAAAATAGAAACCAGCAAACCCTCTAGAGTTATTCCCCTCTGTCACAGGGAAATCTGAAATGCTGGGGTAAAAAATTGTCAGAGATATGGCTTTCAGCCAGACCTTACCATGCTTATCATAGAATTGTTTAGGTTGGAAAAGACCTTTAAGATCAAGTCCAAATATTAATCTAGCACTGCAAAGTCCACTACTAAACACATCTTCGAGGAAGCAGTCTATTCCAAGACAGTGCAAACTGCTGTTTTCACTTTGCTGTCAGCCCATGCCTCCAGTCTGCCTGGGTGCTGTGGTTAAGACAATCAACCTGAGCTTCAGCTCTAGAGTGATTCAGAATCCATTGCATGTGTTTGCATGGGTTACAGCTGAGAGTCCAGGAAGGGGCGGGTCTTAAAAGGAGTTGAAACTAACTTCTAAGAAGTCAAAAGCTGTGAGTCTTTCTTTAGCCTTAGCAGTGATACTCCTTTCTGACAAGGCAAGGTACTCCTGAAGCAATGTCTGGAATTCAAGGATGGAGGGATGGCAGCAGGTACAGGATGGCTGCTGCCTCTGGTACCCCACAATCCTCTCAGGATTACCTCTGGTATGGCAAGGAGAAAAGAAAGGAGGCTGAAAACCCCCAGAAGCCAACAACATCTAAAAAGGAGCAAAGTGGACAAGCATTGGGCTACCAACAACAGCAAGAGCAGTAGTAAGTAATAAGGAGCCTGACTAAGATGGTGTTTCATGTATCTGTTGCCTGTTCTCCACTTCACTCAAAGTGTGCACCTTCAAAGGTGGAAATACTTTACAAAGAGCCTGTAAATAGAATTGGGCACAGAAGCAGAATGTCTTCATCCTCCTCCAGCCACCTGCTTCCTACATGGGACCTGAGTTGTTCTGGCAGGCTTTCTGATAGCATGGTTTACACCTCGTGTGATGGCAGTGGCCAGTTGTGTAGATCTGGATATTGGTGTATGGGTGTCTTTTTCTTGGCATCCTTTTTCAAAGTGAAAGTTCAAATGTGAGTCTAGCTCCCTCTTTTCTGTCTCCTAATATGTCATCCTGGAAAGTCTAAAAAATACCTCCTTTGGCTTAACAGATAAAGGGTAAAGGCGATGTTCCAGCACTGATCCAAATGCAATCCAGGACACAGAACAGCTTCAAACAACTTTTGCTGACAAGAGTAAAACCAAAGCTTCAGCCTTCAATTTCATTTTAAGCTTTATCAGCATCTATGCTTAGCCTATCTCTGATCTGTCTAGTGACAGATTTTCTAGTTCTTAGATGGCTTGTGTAAGCTTTAGCTTGCACATGTAACAGAATAGAAACTGAAAGTAATGTGTGTGTATTTTATGTGTGTGTGCTTACTACAAATATGTTTAGCTGACCCAATTTAATTCTTTACAGTCTTTTCCCCAAATGTGCTTTTTCTGAGCTATTAGTTAACAGTGCATGTGGCACTGCATGCTATTATATGTGCTGACTTTGCTTAGTTTTCTCTCCTTCCCCCCCCCCTTTTCAGTGCAGCTGATGAAAACTGAAGTCTGTTTTGGTTTCCTTTCCTTTGGATGAAGAATGTGAAGCAACACTGTGAAAGAGGTGGCAGGCTGCAGATTGCAAGCGGCGATCAGCAGCTTTCCATTATAACCCACAAATGCTTGCCTACTAGGCAGTAATGATACAGGGACTATTAAGAGCTAGGTAGCTTTGAAATCTCTCAGCACTTTAATGACTGACTTCCAGGAGAGCAAAGAGCTATTCCTGAGTTACAGTCTATGTTTATTTCCTGCCACTTCCAAACATGAAAGACCCTCCTTGCCTGCCCTAGCACTGGCATATATCCACAGTAGAGTGCAGGCAGCCCTGAGTTTGCTTGTGTATTTGTGCTATCTATCAGTTTTTGTTGTGTTTTGGAGAGGCACAGATGCCCGGGGGGTGGATAGTGAGAGTTTTCCCATTGATATAACTGTCTTTGGCCAGATTTGGTCTGGATTACAAACCCCCTGGTACAGGTTAGATAAATGCTTAACCAATTGGTTAGCCTGAGATCCCTGTAGAATTGAAGGCTAGAGCAAATACGTTCACACAGATTCTGACCAGATGATAACAGAATCATAGAATGGTTAGGTTTGGAAAGGACCTTAAGCGCATCTAGTTCCAACCCCCATGATGGAATCCTCTTTAAAGCTAAATAAGCTTTGGGGAAGAATAACTGAAAACCCTGTTCCCTTTTTCATCTTCATGTGACACTTACAGAAAGCTATTGTGCATCCAATGCAGGGACTGCTGAATGTTTTTCTGCCATGTGACACAGGAGATTCTGTGTTTTCATAAAGTTGTAACAAAGAATTTTTAAAGATGGAGCGTACAAATTAAAGTCAGCATTGCTATGTAGCTGGTGAGGAGAGATGAAGGAAAAGCAAATTCAAACAGAAGCTGTGCAATATGAGTGGGAAACATAGTCAAAAGCAAACAAGACTGGAGTTTACTTCCTTCTCTCGAGGAGGGGGATGCTAGCAGTCTGGATGGGACGAAGCTGTTTAAAGTATGATTTTCTTTAACTAACCCAGATTGAAATGGTAGATAGTGTCTGAAATGTTGAAGGAGGCAAGGGCTGGTTTTTATTCTTAAAAAATAAAATTGCTATTACATTCATTGTTATCTTCAACTCTCTCAAGTTATGTTTCAAGGAAGATCTCAGATTAAAATGTAATTTTAACAGTGATAAATCTGATTCAGCCTTTTAGCCAACACACCTTTTGATCATGATCTTTAAAACTAGAATGCCAAAAAACCCTGAAAGTAGTCCAGGTTTTCAGACTCTGGGATAACCAGGGGTTAAATAGAGCCGTTGGAGAGCTGAAGTCATAAGTTATCAGTAGAAGAAAAAATGCACAGACTGACATCAACCTAGAAGACTTTTTGGAATATGCGTAGCAGGGGGAGCATGAGGGGCCCAAGATGGATACCTCTGTGCCAGTGAGTGCCTCTATTCCAACTTGTCTGCTGCTTCCTATTTTTTGAAAACAGGCAGGATGTGGTTTTGCTGCCAGCAAAGCAGAAGTTGGAATCTCTTTTGAAGTCTCTGTGTGAATTGTTTCCATGTAAACCCTAGTCTGAAGCTGTACTTCAGAGCAATTTGGAGTGGGAAAACATCTTTGCAGTATGTCAGTGATATCTGGTGACCTTTCATGTAGACTGGACACCTGAAATACGTATGGGATATGGCATGTTGTGGTCTTACCCACTAATCAATATTCAAACTTGACTATTAAAAAACAAAAGGTGAGCAAATGATATTAGAGGGTAATTTTTCTCTTGCTTTGGAAAAGCGCTTATGTGATATGTCAAGGCTGAGAAGTGATACTAAAATGGTCCTAATTAAGCGAAGAAAAATACTTTTTTAAATGTAAAATTCAGATCAAACTTTGCACATCCCCTTATATTTATGTATAATATATGATTTCAGGCCGTGGAATAAAAATTACCAGGATGACAAGTGCTTGAAACTTCATATAATAATAAACTTGAATGTAAGCTACTTCACTTTGTCTGCTAAGTGCCATGAAATTAACTTGTAGAAAGTGAATTCACAAATTGCCCCTGTTCATGTCTATTCGGAAACAAAAGCTTGCATGAAGAAAAAGTGGACTAAATTGGAGAAATTAGAGGCTGAACTACAGCTACTGCCTGAAAAAGAAAATGCTGCTCTCATTCAGCATTCTGCCCTTGGCACCTTTAAAACTGGCAAGAATAATATTGGTTCTGGTCAAATCCATTAAAAAAAATCAAATTCAGATAATAAAAATCTGAAAATACATTGTCACACAGCTGGTAACAATCCCTCATCATTTTGTATGAAAGGAGAGCAGAGAATGCTTGACTCATAAAATTGTATTCTTTGACTGCCAGAGCCAAATCCATCAGAGTTTTTCTTTCCTTCTTTTTCCATTCTTCGTCCTAAATTAAAAAGAAAAATATCCACAGTATTGTCAGACTTCTCAATCTTTTTCTGATAGAGTACATTAGCAGTTCTTCTGAAAATTGTTTTGTTTCACAGCCTGAAATTTCTTTTTAAAAGCACCAAATTAGTCTATGAAATGGCAGGCAGATGCTTAGCAAAATGCTTCTTTTACCTACTGCCCTGCCAGTGGAGGGAGTGCTAGAAGGGTAATTTGAATTTATGGACAACCTGTTTACAGCTGAGTTCTGCTGCACAGGAGAAATCTCCCAATTCTCTATCTTTCAGGCTGATGTACTAATCTTTACAGCCCAGAGATGCCTGGCTTCACAGTGGTCAGTAGCCAGCCTGGTCTGCAGCCAAGTGTCTGGTGGCAGGTCTGCAAAGGAGAATAATTGTGCAGTAGGATTTCTGTTGGATTCTGGTGGTTGCTGTGCTCCTCATAAAGGTAGGGAGTAAGTCCTTCTAATTCCTGTATTAGAAGGCTTTCTCAGAAGAGCTCAATGTGCGCAAGACCTGGCATGTTCCCTCGGTGCGTAGCTTGATGAGCAGCTGTGGTGATATGGTGGATAAGGAACATATGGGAGGATACTGTGTTTAGGCAGGGGAAATGAATGGACAACAAATACCATGGGGCAGAGGCGGATGAACTATACTGTTGAAAAGAAGTGGGGGAAGCAGTGGTGAACATGCCACTAGCATATGTCTTAATCTTAACGGGATGCTGCATCTGACCTTCTCAGCTCTCCAGGCATGCTGGCAAGCCTCACTCACAACACATGGATACCTCTGCAGGAGGTAGCTCTGCTCAGCACTGGTATTTTCGAGCCCATTGCCCAGCCTGGCTGCCTGTGGGTACTTTGTGCTCCTCACGGCTAGTGACTACCACGTGCTCCAGCTGGCTCTGGCACACTCGCTGCATCCCTGGCACTGTGCTGTGCTGAGGTAGCTGAGCTGCTTTGGGACCTGGGGACAGCATAAACACAGCTGTATTTGACTTCATCAGACTTTGTTGGGTCTGATATTAGACTATCACACTGGCACAATGAACTCACACTGGTGCCCACGAGTGTATGCCAACTAATAGCATGTTAGCATTTCCAGAGAAGAGAGAAAGCTTCTCTGTGAGCCAAGTTTGGGCTAAGAGATAGCCCTTGGCTCACTGATTTGATCCATCACTGTGACATTTTCTGTAGAGCTTTAAAAGGTGGTTGAGATCATCCAAAATGGGACACTGGATGAAGCACCTGCTGTTCTTTCTACTGTGCTGTCACATGCTGAGCCCTGACCAAGCTGCTGAATCTGAGCCCCATCCTAACTCCTGGAAATTCAGTTCTGAGTTTTACTCTTTTGATCAAATAGTAATTCAGGAATTTCTCTACAAGCTTGTGGGTAACAGAATTGGGATTTGATTGCCAACAGCAGAACCGCAGGTCTGTTGCTTTCCTGCTTTTTTCTGACTCCTACCTTCTCCTGGGCCTCTCTCTGCTGCTGTTTTCCTCCTGCTTTTCCCCTGTGTAAGTTCACTTCTGCAGGATTTAAATCGCTATAGCAAAAATACTGGCTGTTTTAATGAAAGCTTCAGGTAACCAGAGGGACCAGATACAGAAGTGAGTTACCCTGTCTTAATAGGCCTCCAGTCATCAGATGAACTGTGGTAATTAAGTGCACACTTAGCCTGTGGCAAAAAGAGGACAAAATCCATGAATGTAGACTTCTGATGTTAAACATTTTCTGCTAATCCAGTTTATTTTCTGCCTCTCATGTAAAGAGTACACATGGAGCTAGGATGAATCAGACAGTGTATAGTGTTTAGGCCCAGTAATTCACTTTTGTCTCTGAGCTGGTAAGATGCTGCCTCTGATAAAGATGGAAAGGGAGAGACTCAAGCCTGCCTGCAAGGTTTGCATACCCTCCTGGAGCTCTGCTTATGGCAGTGCCATGGCACAGAGCATATTGAACTGTGGCTGTCAGTTACTGTTAGCATCTGGCCTGGTGGGCATTGCAAAATAGGGATACCTGCAGGACAGTTGTCTACTCACTGGCATTTGGCATCTTGTAGCCCTCTGACTTGGCAGCTTCTGTGGTGCTTAGCACCATATGGCTGCTTCATCAGGCATGGAAGCATTGGGGAAAACAATACTTTGTGGTGTCATGGATGCTCTTAAAACAATTCCTAATAATTGAATGCAATGTTTAGCTTGGTGCATCTTTGAATGAGATTTAACAATTGTGTTTGGCACTTTGGTCCCTTTTCTCTTTTAAATTCAGTCTTAACATATTATTTAATGCAGTATTTCACCTATATCTTCCCTTCTGTCCTTTCTCCAAACAGGACCTGCCCAGATCTTCTTGCCAAGCTTTAATCATCTGTGTTGCTCTCCAACTACACTCGAATTCGGCCTCTTACATAGAGCCCATTGCCCAGTTGAGCAATAAAGCTTTTAGCTTTGCGGCATTCATGTACCAGTGCACCGCATGGTAAAACACAGTGGAGCTGGAAATAGTTTACAACAGCCGTTACTATTGTAACTCTTTAAAGTACTTCACACTTCATTTGCAAAGTTCTCCAGTGGTAGGTGACTAGAGTAGGCTTGAGGAAAAGCTCAAGGACACAGCTCTGCAGAAAGCATTGGTGAATGGCACTTCTCATGTTTTTTTCAATGTTAAAAATAAGCTGGTTTATACAAATTTGAAAGAAAGTAGAACAAAGGTTTCTGTGGTCTATACCCTGAAAATATTGAAAAGGTGCTCTTGAGTAGTGCTAGTTAGATGAGAAGACTTATACACAGGATGCAGAATTCAAGATGACAGACATGGTGTTCTCTGTGTTGCTGGCCACTCAAACTGTAAACTCTCTTTGGCAGTTTTCTGTGACTGTGTTGTGTTTCTCCTGACTGAAATGTTTCTCACTCTATTTATATATATATAGTTATCTATGTACTTATCTTCCTACTACTGTGGTATTTGACATCTCTCTGAAAAATCATATGAGGTTGCATTTTGGTTTTAATACTGATACATTCTCTTATTGGGTTATAACTTTCTGACTCTCATTAATATCTGTTCAGTCTGTGTAATTAGTCAATACGTTCCCCTGTTCTATGGACAAAATAAACCAAAATCTTATCAGCCTTAATATGATCTATAAAGGTAGAAGATAATTTTCTTCTCCTTTCTGAAGAGTTATAAACTGGGTAAGATGTTCTTCCCACCTCCTCCCCTGTCTTCTGCGCTTTTATTTATAAAACAACCCTACTTCAAAGATAGACTCAAGTCAAATAACAGTAAGAAACACCGTTAGGGAACCTGTAAAGTTAAATTCTTTATCATCTTATTTGGTTGTGGATTTTGAAGCACTTTATATATTGGTGTAAAGTATAAAGAGTCTGTACACCACTGATAGCTTCAAATTTTCACAATTTCTTTAATTGCTACCCAGGTAAGTAGGATAATTTGCTCCAGATTTATGGCTACTGTGACAACTCAGAAACTGACTGGAATATTAAATTGACAAGCTGTAATGGGTTTCATGGGCTTTACTGGATCAGAGGTTTTGTCTGAACAAAGAAATGACAGGCAATATCCTCAAATTGGCTAAAAAAAACAGGTGAAAGATGGTAGGGTTTTTTTGCATTAACCTGCTTTCCTTCAAAATAATCTCAAGAAAACAAGGTCGTCATGATTTAAGCCCAGCCGGCAACCCAGAACCACACAGCTGCTTGCTCACTCTCCCCCCTTCCTCCCCCCACTCCTGGAGGGATGGAGAGGAGAATCTAAAGAATGTAACTCCCATGGGTTGAGATAAGAACAGTCCAGTGACTGAGGTATAACACAAACCACTGCTGCTGCCACCAATAATAATAATGATAAGGGAAATAACAAGGGAAGAGAATAC
>JAOEHX010009253.1:2019-16637 GCA_025448015.1 Bolborhynchus lineola
AAAACAAAGTTCCCTTGCCCTGTATTCATGCACCCTTAAGTTATGCAGATAGAGGGTCAACCAGCATTAACTTTTGGAAAAATATTTTTAATTAAATCAGACACACAATGTTTGTGTTTATTTCATGCACAAATTCTATTGCAAGATCCTCACCAGGAGTTATAGGGAAAAATTGTATTTGATATAGCAATTATTTAGAATCATGGAATTCTTGAGGTTGGAAAAGACCTTTAAGATGGTAGAGTCCAACCATAACTTAATATTGCAAAGTTCACCATTAAGCCATGTCCTGAAGTGCCACATCCACATGTCTTTTAAATACCAAGTACAGGGGAACAATCACTGCCCTACTCCTGCTGGCCACACTATTTCTGATACAAGCTACTTATTCTCACACTCCATGTTTAGCTTTCCTTTATTCTCAGTTGCTATAAATAACAAAACAAATGTGGTTAACCATAGTTATTTGGTTTGCTTATCTTCAGTGTACAGCCCATGCCTACATACCAAGAATCTTATCTGGATAAAATGATACAAGTTACCCCCCTAAATGGGCTTTAAATCAAACATCTCAAGCATTTAGAAGTTTTGGAGGTGAAATTAATATCACCACTATAAAACAGACCCTTTACCCCAAATAAATCTCAGTAGCCCAAGAGATAAAAACTTTCTTCATTCCTTAAAGCCTGGAAGAGGGAGGAAAGGGAATTAGCCAGGTTTATTGATGACTAAAGAAAGAAGTTGTAAAGAAAGCTAACTTTTCACTCATACTTAATGTTATTTTCAGACTTATAAGGATAAAAAACTCTTTTCATACAGTCCAGATCTCAATAATATAGTTAAACAAGCATAGTTATACAGGCAAAGAATTTTTAAATAAGTTATCTATGTTCCTAACTTGTTAAGTCTCCTGGGTGTTCTTTCTCAAGTCTCAGGATCATAATGGATGTGCTAATGATGCTTTCATGTAGCTTGGCTGTATTTCCCTTTATTAAGGCTATATCATCCAGTTGAGGCATAGTTCACTCTAAATACCAAATCCTAAGCTCTAAAATCAGTTTAAAAATGTATTCAGAATTAATGGAATCCAAGTTACATAGTTTTCCAAAGCCAATATGCATGTAAAATGAACCCTGTAATTGCTACAGGGATAAGTCAAGCTTAAAATGACATTATAAAGAAAATGCATTTTTGCCCTGTATGGATCAACTATTTTGTGAAATATTCCCTCTCTTTTGAAGAGGGAACAAAAACTGATGTTTCTGTGCAAAATATGAGTGATTTCACCTAGGACAGTACAAGATGGGGCCAATGAAGGAAAGACTATATGGATCATCAAGTCCAGTACAGCACAATACGAGTAGTTCCTAACTCACAAAAGAGCAAATTGCGAAGGAAGAACCTGAATAAGACACAGTAATTTGAGCACTAAATCCTGTTAAAATTCATATCAATGGAAAAATGTCTTAAGTTTTATTTTCTATTTCCTACTAGAAGTTGTTTGTGCTACTTATGTCTGATGAAATCTTTTGTGTTTGAGTTAGCCAGAAACCAAGCTTTCATTTTGGTGACCTTCAGATTGGAGATCATTCCTGTTTGAGATCCAGATCATCTCTGCTTCTTTAAACAGAACCAGAGGTCTTGCTGTCTTCTCATGTCGTTTTAAGTAGTTTCCATTGACATCTTGGTCTTTGTTTCCTTAAAGTGCATAAGAGAATATGGAGTTTCTATAAATTTTGCAGGGGTGGTGGTGGAACAAGCAATGAAAAAATTTAACACGGAAACAAGTACATGTACATATGTATTTAACATTATCGGGGAAAAATAATCTTATCTGAGACAAAGGTATTCGATGAAAAAGAGAAATTTAAAAAATCTACAGAAAAATTCTAGAGAAATCTCTAATTTACAAATCAGTAAATCAGACAGGAATTTATAATGAAATAAGGTAACGGAAAATTGGTTCATTCTGCTCTGTATTGAGCCTTCTTGTGAACTACACATTTACTTTGTCCCTCACTCTCTCTGACTCTGCTAAATAATTTTCACACTTAAATGGCTCTTAACTAGAAAAACACCAGATATTTGGGCAGAATTAGAGACATTTGAAAAAGGTGATGGAAAGATAGAGTTGTTTAACATGAAAACAAAATCAAGTAAAAAAAAAATCGGGTAGTATGACTAAATAAAGAACAAGGGAAAGAAAAAAGACGCTATTAGGTTAACTAAGTGCAAATTAACAAGACCTTAAAAGAATGACTGTCTTCAAGAACAATCATTCATTCTGTAAGGTGCAAGTAAGGGTAATTAGATATCAGGATGGAGGAAAACTGAGGGCAATGCTCTTGAAAAGAAGCTGTCCAAATGTGTAAACAGCCTCCACAGTCAGTACTGGCATTCTATCCATAAACTTCTAAATTTGCCCGGACTAAGCAATTGAATTGAGCAACCTTGCATTATCAGGGGAAAAGTAACTACTGAAGAGAGGGCTGAGACATCAGCTTCTTATCCTGTCTAAATAGTCCAAACATAGGAAGACTGTCTGCAAGCTAGGAAAGTCACATCCAGGGTAGCAGATGAACGTGCACATGGAAAACAAGAGCTTCAGGAGGTAGATCTAACACCTCCCCTACCTGATACTCTAGGACTGCAACACTGAAGCACCCATTAGTAGACCAAGTCTGTGGGTAGACTCTCTTTTCCATTCTGGGCCATGCACATTGTTCTCATTGGTCTAGACAGAAATTTTAATTAGTATGAAACATCTTTTCCAGAAAGATTTTTAAAATATTGTGCTAAGGAGTGTACCAATTGTTAAGCAATACTCTGCAGTTAACACTTTCAGCAACGTAATATCATATGGTTAATCTTTTTTTTTTTAACTAGATTGGGGAATAAAAGGGTTTTGTATTTATATTTTTATCAGGTTCATACTCAGTGGAAGCTTTAAAGTAAGCCCTCATGGATATGCCTAATGGGCTTTTAAATAACTTCCAATGCTAGTTTGGAGACAAGTGTCCCTCCTAAAACATAAATATATTATTTCTTAAATCACTAACAGTGAATTGACTATTCAAATAACAATCTAATACTCAGTATGAAATAATAGCAGTGGAAACAGCATTAGCTAAAATTCATGACAAGAAGATCAGCAAGGCTCCAACACTGACTACAAGGCAGGTCAGTATAAAATCAGTTACATCCTGACTGGTAAGTCAAGTTACAGTAAACTTGTTTTTACATTACTTTGCATAGTTAGTTGCCCTCTATTTGGAAAACAAACAAACAATCAACATACTGATCAGATCATAGTGACACACTACTTGAGAGCAAAATTAGTAACTTATGGCACTTGAGCAACTTTCACCTAAATTACATAAAGTACTAAAACGATTTAGGTAGACCTACTTCATTCATCTGTTTGTGTATCTACATGCTCAGGAGTTAATGGAGGAGTTCTATGCACCATATCCCATATTAAACCATATTGGTTTAATTAAACCATGTTAAACCATATTAAACCATATTAACATATAAACATCATTAAACCATATTGGTTTAATATATCTTCTGAATTGTGAGGGTGCTAGTCCTTGAAAGCAATTCGAAAATTTATTCCTTTCCAACCCACTTTATCCCGTTATATTTGAAGTGCATATGTGATTTTCACAAATGCTCTTATTGCATGAGTTAGGTTAATCAAAGGTTTCTACATTAATGATCAGGTCAAGCATTATTACTGGCAGATATTTCTGTCTACTCAAAGAGCTTTTTTATTTTATTGTTATAATTTTCATCCAAATCTGCTGTCTTTCCAAGTGTCATTGACTATGAACAGTGATCTCTACACAGAAAACTGTAAACAACAGCTAGTGATT
Source organism: Bolborhynchus lineola (assembly GCA_025448015.1). Taxonomy (NCBI): domain Eukaryota; kingdom Metazoa; phylum Chordata; class Aves; order Psittaciformes; family Psittacidae; genus Bolborhynchus; species Bolborhynchus lineola. The sequence continues at coordinate 5,898 of JAOEHX010009253.1, forward strand.
CACTTTAAAATATTTTCTTTTCCTTTACCAAGAAGAGATGTAATCATCCAAATAATTGTATTTATATTGCCTCTAAACTGCTATTTATGAAATAATTTTATGCTGAGGGACTTTGAGTGGGATTTCATCCATCTTAAAAGAGGCAAAAGCTGAATTCTTAGATCTGGCTTCAGTTCAGTATAAAAGAAGCCAAAAGAGTCCAGTTACACAGTACTCATCCAACTCACTGGAGAAAGTGACTGAAAATGGAAAGAAAAAATTCTAGCTCTTTCCGACATTTGATGCAATTTCATTTTTGAGAATTGGAAGCAAAAGTCAGGCTGCAGTGATAGATATCTTTATACTGGAGAAATATAATTTTTCTGCAGTAAAATTCTCTGGAAAAAAATTGGCTTATTCATAAAAATGACACCATGTTGTAAAGCTGCATTTAACAATCTCATATCACTTTACATCATGCCAGGTATTTTCATTTTTACATATTAGATGATGGCACAGTTTCCAAGATGGGGGATAAACAGCTTTAACCAGATAGTAAATCCAAACAACCACAACCCTCCATACATTCATGGTATGAAGCTGTCACAGACAGCTTTCTGACAAATAACTGTAAGAAAATGGAATACAAACACACTAACAAAAGACTTCAATTTAGTACAGGTGGGGGTTTTAAGGAGTCGATTCATTGACCTTGTACAGCAGGCAGCTTCACAAGAATCTTTAGCTTCTCTCTGTTAATTTTCTATTTTTGCATGTTAGTTGTCTTATAATGCTACAAGCTGTCCTCCTAAGAACCATGAAGGTCTCAGAAGGTGTTAAAATTTACAAGTAAATGTACTGTCTTTACTGAGAAAAAAAGGAAAGGTGGCATCATGGTTTAGTGGGAGGTGTCCTGGCTACAGCAAGGGGGTTGGAACTAAATGATCTTAAGGTCCTATCCAACCCTAACTATTCTATGATTCTATGATCCTATGAACATTTCAACTGCAGGCCTGCTAGCAGGACATAATATGTATGCAGGAGAGAAATGCAGTAAAACCATGGAAAAAAAGGAAAATAAAATTAACTAGTGTGATAATTATACTTGATAAGGCAGAGAAAATTTGGTTCTACATGGACAACTAACAAACATTAGAAAAGGTAAGAGTTAATAGCACTTGGAATGCTTTTGAAACTAATGAAAGGGAAAAGAGTAATGAAGTGTGGTGAAAGTAAACCTATTAAAATGGGAGGGCATTACAAATGGCCTTCTTGAGCTGGCTATTTCATATTTGCAGTAATCATTCTGCTCCTCAAATATGAAATAGCTAGTTAAATGCACTCATAAGGAAGTTGTAATTCACTGCAAACATAGGGCAGGACTACAAAGTGTTAGAAAAATACAGGTCTGAGAAATTAAGTTACAGAAACCAATAGCATTTCATGAATGACAAAAATCATTTGTGTCATGAAATAAGATCTCATTACTTGCAGAAAAAAGAAAAAATACCCACAGTAAAAGATCCACTGGATCCACTCAGTATCTAACACCAGGATAGCTGTTTCACTATAGAAAGGCTCTTTAGGGAAATTAGGGATTGCAGTATTTCAGAACAACAACTACAAAAAAAGTGAAGTTTGTTTAGTACAGAAAACTGAAGGCTGACATTAAAAACAAAAAGACAAAGGGGATAGGAAGGATGTTAAATACAGGAGAGAAAGTATAATGATGAAGAACTATGTCCAGAAGAAAGTTGCTAATAAACCATCCATGAAAATATTTGTAGGTTCTTTTCATTCAAATAACTACTTTTTTTAGAAACCTTCTGGTAGGAGAAATGAGGAAAACAAACCAACAAATTTTGCTATGGTCGCCACCAAAACTTACATCTTAATTATAGCTTTTCAGTCCCTGCCTGATAATGCTTATATGATTACTAGGAAACGTCAGTGTTAGCATATTAATTCCTATAATCCTATTGGAATTCCTAGAATGAGCTTTCATTGCACCTAATTTTAAACCTCTGTACTATTCCTTCTTAGCTAGTTGTCTAATTTCATCATCAATGAAAAGAAGTAAGAAACTACAGAACAAGATTTATCTGGTCAGTTTGAGTGTTTGTGTAAGATGATTTCCCCCTCAAAACTATTCCCTTCTCTTGCCTGCAAAGAGTCTAGGCAAGTACATCAGACATTGTCTGGAATATAGAAGTGTCTATTTGGTACATAGTCGGCACTGCAAGGGTCTAGGGACTGAAACTGGAGGACATTCTGCCTTTCTGTCTTTCTGCCTTTCTATCTGTCTCCCCATCTTCAGGATACCACACCAAAATTCATGAAAGCTAAAACAGGGACAAAAGTACTTCCTTGTACAGAGTTCATTTCCTTCTTTATCAGTGTATCCGCTTTTATGGCTGGAAAAGAGCACATATTATTGCCATTTTACCAATGATAATACTGGACTTGGAAGTACATTGTGCCACTCCTATGACAGGGTGTAAGAGAAAGTGATGAACAAGTGACTGAAGGCTGCTTTCCACAAATCTCACACACCATTTTTTTCTCGCTGCATTTCCAGACATACTGTCATTGTCACTAGAGCTAAGACTCTCTCATGACTTTTATAGCAAACTAAGGCAGCTTGAAACCAACCTTCTCTGTAGCAGAAACTGCTCAAACTGATTTAATTTAATAGAATTCAGGACAAACACAGCATAACATGTTCAACATGCAAGACACTGTCAGGAGTAGCACTTGTTCACTACTGAAGTGAGAAAGTTATTATTTCAAATGTACACACTCTCTTTAGCTTCGTAGTTCTTATTTCTTGGGATGGTTTTAGTGGATAGAATCCCCATTTGGAAAATTCATTTCACCCTAAAGATTTTCCTGGGAAATGTGATCTCACAAGTGTATGTATGAAGATTCCAAAACACATGTGCAAATGTTAGCCTTGAAAGAGTCAAAGTAAAAGAAATTAAAGCAATGTGGTTAAAACTTCCTTTTCAACTAGTTTGAGACAATCTCAGTAGACAGCAAAAGATTCCACAGCCAGTGTTAAAGCAATCAGGGTTAAAACAAACCCAGAAACTATTTAGTTTGACAATATTTCCTAACCAACTTAATGTTTTTTGGTCTAGTGCACATTGGCTTTTGACATGGAAGCAGAGCACTCACGTTTGCTGAGCCAGTTTGTCATCCTCCTATATAGCAGTGGCAAATTTCAATTGGCACTGCATACTTTAGCACTGCCAAGCCCACTTCTCTGGTTGTAGCACTGAATTTAAGGTTAATAAGCTCCAAAAGGCTGGAAAGACAACCAGTGACCATGATGTGTTTGAAACTATTTCAGCACAGTGCTACAAAACACTGTCCCACTGAGTACAGAGAGAGGAGAAGAAATGCTCATACAACAGAGCTACAGTCAGTTATTCATTAAGCATGCATAACACACATGCAGGCTCCAAGACACCAGTTAAGTCAGTTTGCTAAGGTAAAGGGTTACCATGCTTCCTCAGAAACAACTTTTACTTTAGTGCACATATATGCTTTTTTGGGAACATAATTATCTTTCATTGTCTCTTTGTACTACACTAGAGAGCCTTGATCTGGTCAAGGACACTTAGTACAACTGCAATATAAGTGCCAAATAAATCATTACCATCTATACATATCGCATAAGAGGTATCAGTTAGTAGCAAAGAAAGAGGGAGTCAAGTTCAAAAACTGCCTGTCAAACATCCTTCTAAAGTCTCTGATTAAAAGATCACCAGCATACAGATCCACCGTGCCCTGGCACAAAAACAAAGGAACTCTTTGGTACTTCTCAAATCATGAGCTAATTCATAAGCTTATTTCAAGACAGCTGCAGCTGAGGAAGGAAGTGCTGAAACAGATAAAGAGTGTTGATGGAAGAAATACATCCTAAAACGGAATTTGAAGGAAAGGACCTTCTTCCTTCTCTCAGCTGCTGGGAAGGAGCTTTGTTTAGAATTAAGCACATGCAAACTGTGACAGCTTTGCAGAGATTCTGAGCTCTCCAAAAGACAAGCAACACTGAAGGTTCAAATCCATCAGAAATAAAAATAAGATCTTCAGCATATCCCCTCTTCCTGCTCCATGTTACCATCTTCAAGGTTGTTTTACATCCTTATTAATGTATACACACACATAAATGCAATGTTTCAGCCATTTGCTTTGTAGACTTATGTTCTACTCCATCTCACATCCTACATCTATGACAGCTGTAGCAAAGCTCCTTCCAAAAGCACAACATGTGACATGACGAGAAATTCATGTTATTTTTCTTCTTATTCCAAAATGTATAACTAGGGCATATTTCTTTTAACCAGTGTATGATAGCTTAGCTTTTGCTAATTGCAAAACATTTTGAGCATGAAATAGAAAGTACTGAGATATCCACGACAACTCTTGGTGTAGTCTCTGCAAGGGATTTTCTTGGATTATTTTTTTGGGTGGAACCTCGTAAATTTTACCTAGGAGAGTCTTAATGTCTTCTGCATTTGTCAGGGACTTCCATAGATGTCATAGCCTAATCAGATCAGTAGGTAACCTCAGTAGCTCCTACCTGGTACTATATACTCTTGCACACCTGGGGTCATATTGCACAGACTTGGTAAACAGAGTTTGCTCAGGAAACCTCAGAGTTACAACATAACTGCACACAACACACTCTCTCGGAAGCACTGGACTTACTGTACACATGCTGCTTGAGCACGAACACTAGCTAACATGTCGCTGGAGGATCAAATTTACTACACATCTGCAGGCCACCTGTGCTGTGCATGTACAATGAGCTAAAAAGAAACAATATGAAGCTTGTTTCTCAGCCTTTTAACCCACGGTTGTGATGCTGCTGCCCACAAACTCTTGCTTAGCAAATGTTGCTTTCAACAAGCTGGGAAAGGAGGGGAAGCTTTGGGTGATAATACACCCTCTCCTAATAGTGTAGCATAAGAGTAAGTGTATAGCATAAGAGGGTAAAAAGAAGATAAGGACTAACTAATGTCCCGCAAATGGAGGACCTTTGTTTTTCACAAAAACTCACAGTCTTAGAGTGTTACACAGATGAAGATACAGAGTGAGAAAAATATGAGGCTTACAGGGTTTTGAATTCAAGTTCATAAGCATAGGATACCTATGCTTAGGAATTAAAGTGCAAAAAGCATTTACATGCCTAGCACTTACTCAGTTTCAAATGAGAGCAGAGATGTCAGGTGTTACCCATCCTGTCCTGTGCGACTCCTGCCTGCACTTCACAGGGACTGGTATGCCTCAGGCTGCTGCTCAAAGACTGCAGTGAAGAAGAAGGACTGCTGCCTCTAAAACTGGTGATGCTGTGGTCCAAAACATGCCGTGGCTAACCCAATTCAATACAAAGTCGTCCACCTACAAATGCCACATACCTCCTAGCGTACTTTCTATTACAGCACCTATCAACTCTACCCGTATTTCTTTTTGCCACAGCATGACAGCTACCAGGAGTTATGTGACTACCCTGGTGACTGGGGAGACTCTACTGATAATCAGCTGAAGCCTCAAATCAGTTGCCATTTGTATGCTGCCACAGAATAAAAGGACAAGTTCCTGACAGAGAGGCATAGGAAACCTAAAATCCATCTTTAAATCCTCCTCCTAAAAGGAATTCCTGTATTTAAGCAAGAAAATTAATGGCCTAAATTTAGAAAATATTTTTATTACTGCCCCATATTTCTGAAAAATCATGCCAAGTACTTAGATTCCTCATTTAAACTAATTTCTTAAAATTCTTACTTAAATATTTTTCTTGGTTTTGTTCTTTGTTAAGCATTAAGGTCATGATGCAATTTTGTTCTGTGCATGTTTTAAGCAAAAATAATATTTTTTTGAAAGTAAAATTTCAACTTTACTATTTTACTAATTACTTTCAGTTGAGGAAGCCAATCCTTGTAGAAGAGAGCATGTAGATATTGCCAAGACGTAGTTCAGGAGTTCATTACAGATATGCGCAGGTGTAGACCATACCATGGCTAAAATTACATTTTTAAAAGGCAGCATTAAGTGATTTTTTATTAGACTTTCTGAGGCTCACCCAGCTTCTAAAAGTTCAAGTAGAAGGGACTGAGGAAGTGGTCTAGTCATTTTTTTGGGAAGATTACAAAACCAGCTATGACTAAATTCCCAGAAGCCGTAGCATGTAAAAACCTGGACTAGACAATGCCTTCTGAGCTCAATGTAACTGTTTATTTATTTGAAAGTCAAACCACACCAGCAAATGCTGCATGTTTTTCACTGTTCAAGAGAGTGACAAGTGGACACAGAAAACAGGATTAAATGCATTACTTCCCAAAAGCCTTCTATGGTGCAGTGGGAAAAATCTTCAAAGTGTGGGCAAAAATCCTACTTCTTGTGAAAGCTGCATTATAACTTCCCCGACTCCACCCATACTGTACTTGCTACGGTAGCTGCCAGGAGGGAACTAAAATAGATCATTCCTCAAACCCTGCTTCTAAGTTCTTACTTACCCTGTAGCCAGCCTGGTTCAATCGGCTCACAGGGTGTCTGTTTTCCCTTCCCAAACACAAGGCTGCGGCCCTTCAAGAAATGGTGCTGGATCAGATCACTTGTCTGCCTGAGGTCAGTCATGTAGAGCTTTCAGACACCAGCACAAAGTTGCACAAGAAAACAGCTCACCAGGCATGGAAAGCAGAGCCCATCCAGACTGCAAATAATCTAGCCTGAACAAAGTGCAGATGTGCTAGAAGCCTGTCTGCTAAGAAAACTAGCCAGCTCACTAGGAGATACCCCAACAGATAAGCAGTACAGATAGTCTGCAGATTAATGTTATAAGCCTTGTCCTCAATCTTAAACATGCTATCAAAAGACACCGCAGACTTAAGCTTTCTCTATTACACACATCTTCTTAAAATGTTATCTCACAACATGTGGAGGCCATTTGCAAATTGTTTTAAAATTAGAAAACCCTGAGAGGCTTATGATGCCGGTGGTATTTTGTTTCCAGAAATTACTATAACTTATTTCAGGCATATCCTGAGACATAATAGTGGTCATGTTAAAATATAACTGGTTTAGCTCCAGTATGTATTTTTTGTATGAAAATTGCAAGACACCTTGAGAATGCTGTTGAAAAAGAGTCCTGAAGCCTCTGCTTTAACAATATTTCTACTGGATTCCCTTACAGGTTGTGGTACAGTAATTTTGTACCACAGATACTGACATATTCCCAGGGGGTTTTTACTATTATATATATGAACACATTTTTAATGTTAATTGCTTTTTCTAGCTTTGATTTTGACCAATTCCATATTGCCCATAAACTATAATTTAGGGATTTCTGATACGACACATTGGAGGAGCATAAGGAAAACTAGAATTAAACACAACTTCCTCAAAAGCATTTCAATAATGGTATAAAAGAGAGCTGAGACTGGTCTCTTACCCGTCACTGAAATGTGAATGGAACTAAGCTAGAACACATTTTTTACAATAATTTTTACTAGGCTGTTTTAGAAACCACAATTTAATAAAACCAAACAGAAAAATATTTTTCAATTCAAACTACCTGGAACATGTTCTGCAGAAGACAGAATACAATAATTCAAATACATATATTTTGCCAGCTGACAGAGTTAACATCTAGTGCCATGCAAAGAGCCATGGAATAGTTCATCAGAAGTTGTGAGACCTTGGTTTCAATACATTTGTCACACAGCACTTCCCATGGCAGAGTGCTGGTCAGTGCAGAGCTGTGTCAGGCTCAAAGGGAAGACAGCCACTGACCACATAAATTACCCTCCCAGCAGTTTCAAAGGGCTGAGGGGGCAGCCCTTTCTCCAAGGGAAAGGAGCAGGCAGCAAGCTCAAGGACTGGAAAGAAAGGCAAAAGGACATTCTAATTTTCTAGGGAAGAGGACCACCATGTCTTCACCTTCATGTGTTCCAGGTTCTTTTTATAGTAATATTGTAAGACAGAAGCTTCAAAATATATCAGGCTAATGTTCAGGTTTTCTGCGCACATTAAGAGACAAATATCAGAGATGGTTCATTCCCCATCCTCATGACATTATACCACATGAGGATCTCAATTGGATATCCCATTGAGAGAACATCCAGATCCCACTGCCAACATTGCAGCTTAACAATAAAAAATAAAAATCAGTCACCTAAGCTCAGTCATACATTTACCATGATTCTGCTTTTTCCTTTCTTTTTTTCATGCTGCCCCACCAGTTCCTCCGAAAACCAGCCCCTTTGCCCTTCCTCTTCCCAGGCTTCTTTTCCTCTGCAGGTGAAGTAGCAATTTCCTTTTCCTCCTCTACATGTCACTCAGGATTCCTCTTGGAATTAGTTCCCCTTGGATTCCTCACACTGATGCACTGTCTCACTGAATTTTTGTATAATCTTCTCTCTCAAGAGAATCATTTCCTACCAGTTTTTATGTTGGGCTAGTGCCAAGACCAAGAGGAAGGCAAGACAACTCCCTCCTCTTTCTTTTCTTTGCTCTTTGTGAGTCACTGGCAGGGAGCAGGCAGCTGCAAAACTGGCCAAGAGACTATTAAGGTTTTCAAACCATTTAATAGATGAGATTTACTCAATGAAACCTTAAGAAAAACAAAGAATTTGATTTTAAGACAGTATTGACCTTGAGTTAAAATAGATTAGATGTAATCCTCAACCTTGATTGAAGACAACATTTAGAAACAGTTATAGTACTTAATATAACTAAATAACTGAAATAGTACTCATTACTTGGTACTTTTTGACATTCACATATGAACTGGAATATGGCTTAAGTCTTCCATTTCTTTGGAACAGTCAACCAGAAGAGAAAACAGACACTTGCAATGAAAATGGAAGCTGAGCAATATGTACATGCAAGTATTTCTCTACTGCTGTCTGCATGCTAAACTATTGAATAATTAATCTTATAGAAGAAAAAAAAAAATAAAAAAAAAAATTACCCAAATCTTGTCCTTAACATATAAAACAAGAAGAAGGAGGTAGTAAATAAGGGGAAATAGTTAAATATCAAAAATGAAACAAAAGAGTGCTAAACATGGGACAATATAAAGCATTGGCATGGCTTAATGAAAGTCTCACATTTACGCAATACACATAAAGTTGATAGGACAAAGCTTAGAGGTACAAAGATTGGTCTCACAGGTTTTGCATATTAAGAGTCAATCTGTACTAATAAGAGTTTTGCTACCAACTGTGTAATTCTAGCTAAGAAATACATGGAACCGTGGGCATTTGCTTGAGCATGACCCAGCAGGTTGAAGAGTTGTAAGACTCTAAAAGGAGTGTTGCTTAAGAATGTGACAACATTGAGCTTTCTAATTTAATTAGAAAAGGAAGACTGAGTAATTGAAATAATGGATAATCAAATAGTTATTTAGCAGGAGTTTTAATAGTGAATAATTTTTTCATTAAATAGCACACACACACACACAAAACCAACCTAGATCTCAATCGTCTTACAAAATAAAGCTCACACAAAATGAAAGCTTTCTGTGACCCAGTTGCAGCATCTTCCAGACAGTTGCAAAAGTCCTAGCAATAGCTGTCTAGTGAGGGTGAATTTAAGTTGCTTACTTGCAGCCCCAGAGAGTGCACTACCTTCCTATTTTCTGGAGAGGAGTGCGCAGTAACAGAATGCACATATGGCTACTGTTGAGTGATAGTACCCTCTGGTAACCTGTATGTCAGAAGAACTATTTGCTAATGTCCTTGTTGGTCTGACACGGCAATGAGTGGTGCCTATTTCATGGATGCTTGTGAGAAGTAAGAAATATTGAAGAAAGAAACAAGAGTTGTAAAATGAGAAGAAATTCTAGCAGATACTGCTATAGAAATTTATTGTAGAGAAAAGAGAGTTGGAAGTGGGCACAAGAAATCTCTCTCTCTCTGCTAGCTTCATTGCAGTGCTCCACACTTAAATGAGGAACAGCAAAATAATTAAAGAAACTACCGAGTTAAAAATCAGGAACAGTGCTCCAAAGCATCAAGACTGAGCTAATGTGAGTCTGAATATATGGAGGAACAGTTGTTATATATACATATAACAACAACAGTTGTTGTTGCAGTTATCTTACATTTGCCAGTGGAGGGAAGGGAAACTTCTTTACCATTCTTAGAGGCATAAAAAGTGCTCGTAACTCAATTAAAGAAAAAGCCTGCAGTAGTAGATATTTGGTGAACGATATGAAGTTCAGTAACATAATTTTGAAGGGTCTGTGTCCTAGGTTTTGTTTGTTTGGGGTTTTTTGTTTAAATCATGAGTCGATGATAACCTTAACACTGTTGCAGGTTTCTGCTGTTCTAGAGTGTATTGTAAAAAAGATAGCAGCCAAAAAATATGGAAGACAAGCAAAAGCCTGCTTGCAGAGAAGGGCAAGGTCCGTGCTTATTTAAAGTGGTGCCATTTTGTCCTGTGTTGTGACACCACGTTTTATAACCTTACAGAACATTGTTGCACTCTTTTTTTTTTTTTTTTTCAGCTTACCTAAATTGTATTTTGATGCATGCAAAATTTTGATGAGCAGGAACCAACATATTTATAAGCACAGTAACCTTACAGTATGGATTTAAAATTCAATCCAAAGAAATGTGAATGTGTTTTTAAAACAAGTAAATTATTTTGAGTACACAATCAACAAGAAGAAATTTTCACAATGAAAAGAAAGCTGAAGTAGTCCAAAACTTGCCAGTTTTTTGGATGCTCACATATGTTCAGAGTTTT
>JAOEHX010009254.1:0-29693 GCA_025448015.1 Bolborhynchus lineola
TCCTTTAGTCCTAACTCCTGGTGTGAGTTGTTTTTTGTCAGCCCTTTTCTCAAGGACAGGTCACATAAAGTAAGTACAGGAACACTGGCTGGAGGAAAAGGGCATCTCTGTGGATTTCCCCCATGCTGCACTCAACAGAGACCTCTTCTGAGAGTTTATGCAGTCTTGCCTGAAGAGAAATAGCACTAGACACAGAGTAAGCTTGCAAGGCCAGCTCTTTGGAAGGCTGGAAGAGCTGGCATTTTGGCTGCCTGCAGAGCTTTGGTCCTTCCCTCCACATGCTGTCCTCCCTTCCATGCTTATGCTGCTGGGCTGCAGCACCACCCAGCCTTGTTTGCAGAACATCAGCTGAGAAGCACACAGACCAAGAGTCTCTGCCTGCCTGGGACAGGAGTTCAATGGGTTTGGCATGTGGTGCAGCAGGGTAAATCTAGACAGGACAGTTTCTAAGTTTCCAGATCCCAAAACCAGTTTTCAGGGGTGCAGGCAGATTGAACTGTGTGGTACCGACAGAACTGTGCCCTTGCAGAGCAATGGAGAGCTTGGTCTTGCATTCATCAGGCATCTGATGAACACCATAATGGTTTGCTTCCTGATCCTGACCTAGTTGATGTCCCTGCTCATTGCAGGGGGGTTGGACTAGATGGCCTTTGAAGATCCCTTCCAACCCAAGCTATTCTGTAATTCTATTATTGTTTACCTGTGGTTTTGCCCTTTTTCCTCATATATGTCTTTACCTTCCTTCAGTATAATCTTCCAGCTGGCTATAAGATTTCTCAGTGCATTCTGTACCCTGGGAGGAGACAAGCAAAGCCATCCACAATTTTCATCATTGCCTTGGGATCAATAGGTATCCTCCTTTCCACAGGAAAGCATCTCCACTCTCTAAGCACCACTGCATGAGGCAACTGGGGCAAAACAGCTCCAGCAGCTTCATAAACAGCAGAAAAAAAGAAGCACCACACACACAATGGCTCATATACTCAGGGCAAATGTTTATGAACAAATTTAGCACTGACTCAAGCAGATTAACAATTGATTGCAGCATTTTATCCATATCGTCACTGTCCTCCAGGACATCATGAACCAGTGAGTGAGCTGTTGACAGCACAAGATAGAAAACCTTACCATCTTAGCGTATAGTTCTTATCCTCATGGTTGTCAGAATCTGCAGGTGGAGATTGGCGGTGTGCATCAGTGCTACTGACATTATTGTAAGGGCTTGTGGGAGCTTCAATTCCTAGCCTGGCAGATGTCAGATGCAGGTAGACAACACACTGGCAAGGACAAAAAAAGAAAGTGTTGTGGGTGGGAGGGCAAATATCTAATCACCTCATATGCAAGACACTGAGTGGTGGATTGCCAGGGAAGCAATTTGCAATGGGCCAGTTTAGCTCATAAAAATTAGCCGCTCTTGCAATCAGGTAAGACTCTGTATGGGCTCGTTTAGAGCAACTAAATGGAGCCCATGTCTTCATAAGACCTGTTGAAAGAGCCTGAAGTTGTATCTAATTCATGAGGTTGAGTGCCAGCTGTGGGTCCTGCAAGGGTCTTGGTGTCCCAACTTTAAAAATTCCAAGTAGGTGAAAACAAATAGCATCATGCTTACAGAAAATATTAAGAATGTACTATACAAGGCTGCTTCTTTTGGAACTGAAAACTTTACCACTTTCTTCATTAAGGACGACAAGATAACTTTTCTTATTGTATAGACGCAGAAGTTGGAAAAGTTGGTCAGCTGCTCATGCTATATTCTTTGGTCTGGAAAGAGGGAAAGTGCGGTAATGTTTCTCACTTATCTCTAAAATGGTATAACAGTGGTTCCCTTTGAGGCACTTGAGGGTTAAACCTTTATATGGGCCACTTTATTTTTCCTTATTTAGCTCCATGATCAGCCCTGCCAACAACCCAACTGGTTTACAACCTCCCTGAAGTAGTATCCTGGAACTCCAGAGCTGTTAGGAGCCATCCTACAACTGAAAATAGGTTAAGCTGCTTGAGAGCCTGTTTGCTGCTACATGACTCAATTGTAGGTGTGAAGCCAGGTTCTAAGGTAGTGTCACAGTGGTACTGCCATGGGAATGTAAAAGCAAGGACGGGTGGAGCGTGTACCACACATAATACTGTTGCTTTGCACCATACTTCTCCAGTGGCTGACAGTCCCCTGTAAGTGTTCTGCCTCACCAGCTGAGATATTTAGAAACAGCATCTTTCAAGAGGTAGGGTCACTCTGGGCTTGATATGTGAGGAGGCACAAATGTATTGTATGCAATTTCTGAGAGGCAGATACCAGACTGAATGGCCTTTCACATGGCAGGAAAGTCAAGAGGCAGGGGAATGCATGGTAAAATATTTATTTAGCAAAGGAAAATTTCAACAGTCAGAAGGCCGTGGGGTTTTTTATTTCTCCATGGTATTTTCAACTGGCATGTCACAATTTTGTCACAAAGAGAAAAAAATTGATGTAAAAATTAATATAATACTTTAATCTGTAATAGAGTAAATGGAGCAATGATTAGATTTAACCATATTACTGAAGCAGCATTGATTCTGGGTGGGAGTACTGCATGCAGTTGCAGAGCTCAGCAATAAGAAGGAAGCTGTGATGCCTTTGGTTAATGAACACATTCCTGCTGTCACCAGCCCAGGCACTGCCTTTTCACTACACAACTAATAAGGAAGAACAAGGTGGTGTTGAATTTTCAGTATAGTTCCTACCTAATGTGTTGCTTTGGCTTTGAGCATCAGGTATTTTTCTAGCCTCAGAAAAAATCTCAGGGGTTTTAAAGCCATTCCTACTTGGGGGAAAAGAAGCCATTAACAAAGTCATGCAGGAGTTAGCATGCACACAGGGTGGTGGCGTTCTGCTCATTGTGATGCTGCGAGATGTGGCAAGATAAATCATTTTAATCACAGAGCCATCGGAGAATGTTGCTTTCTCCCCTCAGATTTCCAGATGACCCAGGTGTAACAATGAAATAAATACTCCCTGGAAAGGATGTGTAGCTGCTTCAGCAGCACAATTTAATACACCGTAGGATGGAAATATATGGGAAGCATCTGTCAATGTGTCAGTGTTTTAAAACAAGGAGAGGAGAAACAAAACAAAACAACCCAAAACAACCAACAAAGAAACTCCCAGCAGACAAAATGGAATCTGGCTGAGAAACACCATCCAGAAAGGACATTGCTTTCCTTTTGCTTAGATTCCTCAGGCTAAACTTGCTTTGTTGTCCCTGCATCCTTTGTTAGCTCCTCACTGCTCCCAGGAGACTGTGCCTGAAATGTCAGGGCAATTCCAGGAGGCTTTGTAGCAAACCCTGAAAGCACAATGGTGGGTTTCAGGTACTTGGGTTATTTTCCTAGGTGAGGAAGCTCTCCATGGAGAAAAGCTGAACTGAAGCAATGCAATGTAAGGAGGCAAAGAGGGATGTAGCCTATGTCTGATGTGCCCTGCGATGGTGGGAAGTGAGATCACCAGGAAGAGAACTCAGCATCCAAACTGTATACAATGCTTCCAAAGAGTAGGTGGTTGTCTTCCTTGGTGAATGTGGACTACCTGACAGTGCAAAAGAGCTGGTGGGGGGAAACCCTTCCAAGCATGCCCACAAGTCCTTCTTCCTGCCTTGAGCTTGGCTCTTTGGTGAAAGGCTTCCTTGAATAGGGGGTTACCTGTTAAGAGAAATAGAAGAATAGACCACAGTACAATCAGTTACTTCTCCTTGGAGTACATGCAGAGTAACTTGTAATGCTGTAGTATTGATACAGCAGCTGCTCATCTCTGGGGCATGGTGGCTGCTGGCATTTCTGGAGAAATTTTCCTTTTCCTAAGTTCATTTAGATGGTTTCTTCTGAATCTTCACTCATGAGCAGGACGCAGGTGACCAGGCTGGTGGCTGAGAAACACGATCTTTCAGAGAACAGCCAAGGAAAAGGTCTTTAATTTCTGGTCAGAAATTAGTGTGGTCTAGATACTACCAGAAGATTTGCTGCTTGTATTGTATTTAGGTAGCAAACCTCATAATTGTTAACAGAGAAACTCTGAGGCCTGCTTGACCTACCTAGAGTTTTTTCAAGTTGATCGTTATTAGTACATAGATGTCAAAATTGATGGCCTGCGCAGGGAGGGATTTTGTTCAGTTCAAGTGCAGGCAAGAGAGGAGTAAGAAATGATGTGTGTGTGACATAGGCATGCACAGGCAGTGTCCAGGGAGCCGTCTGTGAGACACCTGAGCCAAGAGGAGGAAACCTTAGCTCAGATGCAGCTCCTGGGCTCGTGTGCCTAAATAGCTTGTAGGCTGACCCTGGCTGCTGCCTCTCCAGGTTATTGCTCTGCATTGACCAAAACCAAGCACAACTTGACTGCGACACCAACTTACTGTGAGGTGACATTTAGCACGACTGGTGCCTATGCTCCATGCTATGTAACAATGTCAGCATGCCGTTTGGCTATTTCTGAGCTGGAGGAGCAGGTCCTATCCCTAGGAGATGTAATCTACTTGATTTATTTAGCACCTGTGCTCCTGCTTTTAATTTTCCTGACATGGGTTTAATGAGTTAAAATCAGATTTTCAAGCATGGCTTTTCACTGCCAGTGAAAGAGGGGGAGAAAAAATTCATCAAGAGTTTCTTGTCTACTGCTAGAAAATGCTTTCCATCACCCCTAGGGAACTGTGCCTACTGGAGACTCAGTGATTCTGGAAGCAGCAGGCAGGCAAATCACCTACTTTATTAGCTGCATTTTGCAGTCCAGTACGTTTGTACAGTAAATAATATTTTGCATAAAGTCAATGGCTGATGCTGTGCTTTTTATCATGGACTGCTGTTTTTTACAGCTGCTCTTTTAAGTGTCAGCACTGAGCATTTGTTGGTGTCATCATCCGCACTTTATGTTGCTATGCATGGTGATATAACCGTTGCAAAGCTTTGTACTGTGGCAGGGGTGTCACAGTTATTTGGGAAAGATGCAACCACACTTTGAACATTTTTCATTCTTTGTATGGCCATGTTTATGGCATTTGTAAAATTCTGTGCAATTTTATGGCAGCTGGGAAATGCTGTGATTTCAATGAGAAATGGACTACACTGGTTTCAGTGGGAGAGATTTCAAGTGCCACTGAGAAACAAAAAACACACCCAAACTTTCTGAGCATAGCAGAAAACTTCTGAGGACAGCAGCAATTAAAGTGTTTTCTGCCTTTGGCATGTAAGTGATTATTCTTTTTGTGGTAAACAGTATTTGCTGCTTTACACCATATGTATGAGAAAAGACTGCTGGAAGAAAACCTCTGTAGTTACAAATTTTAATAAAGCAGAACCTCAAGGAAATTATATATTTATAGTCACACACATATGTAAAGGAGTAATCATGTTCAAAGGCTGCCAAGTCCCTTAAGTCAATAATGGTAAAATTTAGTTCTGTGCAAAGGGACAGAGAAGGGGCTTTGGGGCTTGTCTCCACTTGGGGTCCTCCACATTAATTTGTCCCTATTTGCAGGATGTTAATGCTCTTGATTGTCAAAATTAAACAGGAGAATTTTTAAACCCTGCAGTCATTTTTATTCTTTGCAGCTGTGTAACCTTCAATAACTATAGCCTCACCTCTGCTTCTTGCAGGCTTTACTGTCAGCCATAATTGGAGAAAAATCCAGCAAGGAGCTGGAGGTGAGGTTTGCTTAGGCTGCTAATTAGCTGATGCCATCACATCAGAATTACAATCCAATTCCTTGGAGGACACTGGAGCCTCTTCTCCCCAGCTCTGAGACACATGCTGAATTTACCCTCAGAAAACAGGGGCAGATGGCTAGTGCTGACACCCTCCAGTTCCCTCGCGAAATGCCCTGGTACAGGATGTTTGGTTTAAGTGTCTTGGCTGGAAATAGAGTTTTCTTTCCAGTTGGTTTGTGGGGGCTTTTTGTGTTTTTTTTTTTTTTTTTTTTTTTTTTGGTTTTTTTTTGTTTTGTTTGTTTGTTTTTTGGTTTTTTGTTTGTTTGTTTGTTTCGGGTTTTTTTTTTTGTGTGTGTGTTTTTTTTAAATTTTTTTTTTATTATTTATTAAAAAGATTCCCAGACTAATTCAACTGAATGTGAAATTTGGTGAGCGAAATTTCCTTTCCAGAGCTTCTCATTCTGGGAGGAAAGGAAAAAGAGCTGCAGCAGATCTTCTGACAGTGAAACTCAACTACCATTGATTGTTTCAATTTCATTTGTTTCTATCTTTTAATTAAGCTTTTAAAAATACTTTTTTTTTGGCCTCTTTCTTTATGTGTGATTCTCTGCAGGAGTGGGTGTTCCCTAGGCCTGAATGAAAAGATATAGTGCTGCATCCCTTATTTACTGTGGTGGATGTTGAAGACAGCTTTCTAAGAAGGTAAGTGTTGCTAAGATATACGTTTTACACTGAGAACAGTATCCAGACCATGCCTGATATAGGCATTGTGGAGCCATAATTTTGTGGTTGTATCTGGGCTGCCTGAACTACATAGTCTCCCTATAGACTCTGTGGAGAGATTTAGGCGTACTTGAAGTCCAAAAGGCACTGCCACTTACCATGGTACCCAATTTGTCTTGGAGGTGGGAGCAACCAGCACGACTGAGGGTATGTGCCACCGCCTTTGCTGAAGGTGTGATTTTGTCACTGCTACAACTCCCAGGTAAAAAGCCATGGCTGGACCTCAGACTTATTGATTGCAGGTTTTATTCACCAGGATGTGCCCTTAAGTTTTCTCTGCCTTGAGGAAGATGGGATGCACAGCTCTGGTATGGGGCAAAAGAGTAATCCCTTTACAGGCTGTGTAGTCAGGAATGACAGGGAGGAATAAAAGTGCTGCGAGGACAGAAGGAGAGCAAACATCAAAGTGCCCAAACAAGACCTAGTAGTCATGGTAGTATGCTGGGAGAAGCAGGATGGGGGTTTGTCTCCCTGATCCCATCCTTCCCTTGGAAAATGAAGGCACAAGATTAATTTTATTTCTAGTAAATTCTTACACTAATAACCAGTTACTACATAACAATGTGATAAAACATTTTCCAGGCTAGTGCCATGTGCTGCAACAGATCCTACAAGAGCTGAGGAGACTTGACTTCCAAGAACAGGAGGAAATAACTCTCACAGTTCCTTCAGCGCTATTGTTCATTGTAACATGACTACAAATTCAGCTCTATTAAAGCAGGATTTCTAAGGTAGCTCAGTTAAATATGGAAAATATGAGGCACCATCACACACTGTTGTTTCCATAAGAAGAGCAGCTTTAATACTGGAGAGCAATAAATTGCCTGGAATGATATTAAGTCCTGAAATGCTGTGCTGTGCTGGTATGCACTTGAGTAACTCCTAGTGCAACATCAGTAGGCCTCTGGCTGTACTTCTATTCAGTGAGTAGGTGTTAGAGTTTTTTTTTTTTCCAGTATACATCAATCTCTGGTTCTGCCAAAGATGATGGATGTTTTCCTATTTTCCTACTGGCAACAACAGGGACTGAACCAGACTCCCGCAGCCAAACTCGCCATCCTTCCTGAAACCATCCCCAGTGCCAAGTTACAGATTGCTGAACAGTGGGTTTTTACCAGGTATAGATCAGAAGGCAGTGTTTGCCACATAGGCCTCTGCTTGTTTTGTGACTGGTAATAGAAAATTGTTTTCTGTGTAATTTAGAGTTTTCAAGAGTCAGCAGAAGCTCATGAGACCTGGGGACCAGTTTGGATATTTGGGGGTCGAAAATGGATCTGCTTTTTGCTTAAGACACCTTGCATCCACTTCAGACTTCGGTTAGTCCTCAACAAGTCTGGATGAAAACTGAATGCACTGTGACTATCCAGGGAGGCAGGTGCTTCCGCAGGATGAGGTGACATTTTGGGTGGGTTTTTTGTTCTGAAATATAGGCAGTAGGCTATGACTGAATGTTTTTCACAGAGGAGGAAAAGGATAGTCTTGGACGTGGAGGTTTTCTGGTGGCTGGAAAGGCACCACAACTGTCTCACTTGAAAAAATCCTCATAACAAGATGATGTCAAGGACAGAGAGGCTGCCATTGAGAAGCGACAGCATGTTGGGTTGTTTGCTTGAGATGGGTGAATGCACAGGAATAACCTGATGCACATAACTCAACTTGGAATAGCACATGCTGAGAATATCCGGTGCTGGTCATCTGGGAGCGGTCTCATACTGGGCTGGGAGTTCATTTGGGGTTTGATGTAATGTGGCTGGTTTTATGTTCTTTCACTTGCAGTTTCTATAAAATGCAATTTTATCAGTGAGATTTACCAGTAGACCCTAAAGAGTGTCACTCAAGAAATGCACACATACATACATACCCATGTTTAAAACCACACATACATTCATCAGTGTTTATTATTCTAGATATTATTCTATGACTGCCTTTTAGTAATGAATGATATAATAGATACTGAAATACCTCCTAGTTTGGTCAATTTTTTTCCATCAGTCAACAAGAACTTTCTGCTCTTTGTGGCACAAATCATTCTTGCTCTACTCACCATTTAGTCTCTCCAGTGATGCTTTGCACAGCACCACAGGCAAAAGCTGAGTAAAGACAAAGCTATCAAGGTAGATAAATCAGGCACTTAAAAGGGCAGGAAACAACAAGAAGGTGGAGTGAATCTTCTGCTCTGCCCCTTTTTGTGTTTGAATTGTGTCAGAGTCCTTAATTCCTTAATTAAATGATTACACAATGGGTTTTTTTCTCCTTTGGGGCCAGACTTTATTGAATGCACAAGATGGAAGGATTTATTGCAAAACAGGCCTTAGGTAGGACTTGTTTTATTTTAACTTGTTATTAACAGTGAGCTTTCATGCCTCAGCTGCTACTCTGATGTTAGAAGTATTCCCAGCTCACTGGATTCTCTGCAGTGCTCCACTTTGGGGGTGTGAGCCCCACAAACTCATTTCCTTCAAGGGAATGCAACCCCTGTATTGCAGACAGGAATTGAGCAGGCTGGCAAAGGCTAGGGGCACTTCTGAGCTTGGCATGCCACTGTCAGAGTTTGGGGATCTTATTTTTGCAGGCACTTAGTGCCAAATAGGGTTGTAGTGTGATCCAGCCAAGCCAGGTATGTGGAAGAGGAGCCTTGCATATGTGAAACCTCCAGTTCAAGCCACTAGCTGAGCATCACATAGGAACAGATAGGGCCAAACCTGCCCCTCACCCTACCTCAGATCAGCTTTTTGTCCCTGTGCAGTCCACTGCTATGTGCTCATCCTGGCTTCATGAACTCATGGGCATCACCTGTGGTAACACGTCCCCAGCAGAGAGACTCCTCTGCCTATGCCAGTCTTTGTCCTGCATTTCCTCTCCAGCCACAGCCCCTCCTTGCCACCCCGCCTTCTTTGGTATTGTGCTCCTGCTATTGGGCTTGAGGAGGTTGCTCCATCATTGTGGTCCTGTGGTTGAGGTCATGGAGCATTTAGAAACCAGGGGAAAATGGCTCTGGTGGCTATCATGACAGTCCAGGCCATGTGTAAATTCACAGCAGACTAAGAACTGAGCTTGTGGGAAGTTGCGTTGAGGCACCAGAATAAGCGTTGCTAGGGACCATCAACTCCACAAAGAATGTAATTGCTATAATCTGAAGGACACAAAATAAACCTGTGCAAGATGATACTTTTCAAAGTCTGATACTTTGACCAGATGTCAGTAGCTGGTAAATAAGCACAGTTAACAGAAAAGGCTGCCCCCATGGCAAATTTCAAGCTTCTGCTCTAAGTGCTGTTCTAAACATGGGACCAGAATTTTGTAATCATGAGCAAAAGAATGCACTTTCCCCAGCTCCAAGGATGAAATTGCTTAGATTTAAGACATCAGCTTGAGGCAGACAGATAATGCAGAAAAACATTAAATTTTAAAAGTTAAAATTTTGTAAAATTCAAAGTGTTAGAATATAGAGGAATTGCACTGAAGAATGCTCTGAAAAGCCATCAATAAAAGTTTTCCCAGACACCTATGATGCAGGCTGAGATTTAAGACCCCTGGGTGGGGATGTGCTTTTCCTCAACTGTAAGGATAACCCTGGGAATCATATGGTAGACCCTGAACACTGGATCCTTAAAAAGCCTCTCCTGAGTAGCTCTCTACACCAGCAACTGTTTCATGGCAGTGAGGAAGTGTTCTGCACTAACTGGTGCCTCTGAAGTATGTGCACCTATTGCTGCCTGAGAATCCTGGTAGCATTGTCTGGGACAGCCCTAAATTTAGAGGAGCAAAAACAGATTAGCCAAGGGAACAAAGCAAAAGTAGTGATAGCATTTGTTCTGTTAATATGTAAGGGAGACAAAAGAGCTGGGGAAGCAAGGCTTCAGAGAGTGGAAAATTATTGACAGGCAGGGTTGATATTGCTGAGAGCTCTAAACATATTCCTAGCTTCAGCAGCCACAAACAAAGCAAAGTGTGCCATCCTAGAGTCAGCAACATGCTTCCTGCAGGGAAAGAAAAAAAAGTGTTAAATTGGCTTTTCCTATTGTTGAGTAGCAGACAAAATGGCTCTTTTCTGCTACTGGAATCTTCCTAAATCATTAAAAGCTTGACAAGGCCTGGTGTTGGTAAGGCTGTAAATAGCAGCATCTATCTTTAATTGAAGATGATGAAGGATTCAGTGAATTTCTGTCCTGTAAGCTCTATATCATCATCTATGTGACAAAGATGAGGAATGCAAGGGCAAAGAATGTGACTATGAGAGTTTTGAAATGCAGAAGGGGCAGCTTCTGCGAATTTCTGGCACACAGTTGCTGACTGGTAGTCTTTGATTCTTTAACAGGCTGCAGATCATTCAGGTGGCTTGATATGCTGGTCCCAGAAACTGTCATAGTGCCAATGCAAGCTACCCCATAAGGGGACATCCTCTCCTTGAAATGCCTCTGAAAACGGCTGTAAGAATAATGAATCATTTGCTACTTTGAGACACAGATTTTTTTGTTTTTTCTTTGTTGTTTTTTTTTGTTTGTTTGTTTGTTGGTTTTTTTTGGTTGTTTGTTTTTGTTTTTTTCTTTTTTGTTTTTTTTTTTTTGTTTGTTTTTTTGTTTTTTTTTTTTGTTTGTTTGTTTTTTTTTTTTTTTTGTTTTGTTTTTTTTTTTTTTTTCCCTGAGCTTATTGAGAAAAAAAAAAATCTGTTTGGGTTTCCTTTGAAAGAATTTAATCTAAACCCCCCTTATGGCTTTGACACCAGGTTCACTTTTGATCCATCTCCAGAGTCCTTTCAGAACCTCTGAAGAGTTGGAATGCTCCCATCCTCCCCATTCTGCTGGGCTTCAGGAGGTCAGAGGATGAGTTTTTATTGCTAAACACTTGAAAATAAAATTAGTCTGTGCAGGTATCTTTGGATAGACACTGTAAATGACAGATTTCAGCAAAAGCAAGAGCATATCCCAGAAATGGGGTAAAAAATGCTCAGGAATAGACCTGATTTGCAAAATGACTCAAGCAAGGAAAAATGGGCATTCATGGAATAATCATGCTCTCCTGGTTGGACAAAAGCCCTGCTGAATTACTGCACTAACCATTATATTTTGCATTAAGCTCTTATTTACACCCAGTCTTTTTGGTTGATCTCCCTGAGATGCCCAGATGTGGGCTAGAAGTGATAGTATTTTCTCGTAACACAAAAATGCACCAAGCTACGAAGTGGCAAAAAGGGAGCAGAGCAAGAAAACAGAAGTAGACACTTTAGTGAGACCTAAGGCTAAGGGGAGACATGAGGTAACAGAAAAGACACTTGCAGTCACTTAGCAAAGTTAGATCAGAGCAGGAAAAGGACAGAGAACTTGGTTGACAAGCATGAAGAACAAGATGTTTGGCTGCTTTAAATCACAGCTTTTTTGATCCAAGGTGTAGTGTGTACCTGTTTGGAATTGCAGAGCAGGCAGCACCCTCTCTGCATGCTTGTTTCTGACTGTGATCAGAGCACGTGGTAATCAGAGGGGCAAACAAACAAAGAAGTGAAGAAGAACAAACCTTTAAAAGTAAACAACCCCCTCCAAGCCCCAGCTCTCTTTTCTGGCCACCCCCTACAAATCAGCAGCAGCAACAATAACAGAAAAACTTTCTAGAGGCCCCTGGGCTCTCTTACTGTCATACAGTTAAAAGCCACCCCCTCTGAAAACTCAGTTAAGAGTAAAAAAACACCCAAAATGAGTTCTTGATCAGAAGAGCAGCCATGGCACGTGTTTTCTTGCTTGCCCGCTGATGTACCTTTCAGTCTGATATGCAGCAAGTTTTCCATATTAAATTGTCTAAGTAAGAATCAGGTAGCCTCATCATCCATTTTTCATGTGTGGTCTTTTTTAAGCCCAGTTTTCCTTCTGTACAGTCATACCCTCTTCCCCTTCAGTAGCACAGGGCCCCTTCTCCCAGGTAGCTGATACTTGTGCAAAGCTGGTCCCAACCCTGCCAACTTGTACTCCCCATCCCCTTCTCTCCGATGCATATTTACTACCCCCTCCGGACTTTGTCCCAGTCTCCACCCTCTTGATTGGTGCTAATTAGTGTTGGTTCTCGGACCTTGGTCGTCCATCTAATTGTTTTTAATCCAATTGAGAATTTTGCCCTCAATATCTATGTCCCAGAGGGATTTGCAAGGAAAGATTAAGGACATCAGATAGCTAGGTGAGATAAAGAACAAGCTAGGGAAGTCTGAGGTCTCAGAGGTGTCTTTGGTGTGTAAATAGCATCAGCAGGATCATTTCTTTCTTGTGCTGAAGAGGACTAATTGCCCTGAAATCGGTGGCCTGGCTTACTGAGGAAAGTCAGTGTGAAAATGGAAATCAAGGCTATAAGCTGGGAGGAGGAATTGTTCAGGTTACAAGGGGTTTTGTGGGGAATTGAAGGATGAAACTGTCACATGAATAATGTAAGCGAAATGTCATGGAGAGCTGTGACACTGCATCGGGGTCTCCCCTGAAGGGGCTGTAAACCCTGTCACTTGAGTCACTTGAAATCAGGTGAGGCAAAACCTCTATGCATCTACCAGAAATAATGGCCCTTCACTTTTGTCAGGGACTAGGATAAGATGGGGCTCTTCCATCACTCCTTTCTGAGATGCTATTAGTTTAATGTGACCAGAACCAGCAGGCTGTGGCAACAGCCTTCCAGGATGGCCATCGATGAAGAGCGCATAGCTCCACGCTGTCGCCTCTCATTGAAAATGCCTTGGAGAATTGATTGTGATCTGCCGAGGGAACAAAACATTATCATGACTGGGTTTGAGCCCAAGCTCTCTGCCAGGCCCTTTGGATAGAGATGACAACCACACATTTTTGTTTGAGAAGTAGGATGAGTCTGTTGCAAGATGGTCAAAGTGTTTTGGCTGGGACAAGGTTGGGACACACTGTGGGAGATCAGATGGACTGGTTCACTCTGAGACAGTACAGCCTGAGCCATACACCAATGATAAGAAATCTGATTGCTTTTTTCCCCACTCATATGCTCAGAGAATACCACAAACTATTACTCTGAAGTTAGGATGAAACTACGACTGCATTACTATATGCAAGTCTTGCTATTGTGTTGCCAGTTTCCTTGGATGACTTGCTCCTCTAGCAACCCTTTAGCAACTTTCAGATACATTTATGCTCAAAGCAGTCCTATATGTCTGAAGGACAGTGGAGTTTAGGGTGTCACAAAGATTGGTGTGCCCAACCTGGCATTTTCTGGAAACATCAGTGCAAAAAAAGTACAAAAAGCATCAATGCAAAAGTAGCATCCTGAAAACCATTAAAGCCATGAAACAAGTGGAATTTCTTGAATAGAAGATAGGTAAAGGATGCAGAGGGAGGGAAATCTGCCATTATTAGATGAGATGGGATGAAAACTGGAAGACTAGGAGGGGTTGGGTTTTAACAAGATGCCAGTGCCAGAAATTGTCCCACTCTGTGCTCATTTATTCTGGTTGCATCTCAAAATGAAATAATGAAATTGGTGAAAAAGAAGTAATAGTATTAGATCTCCCTGGGATTTGAACAGCTGCATGTGGACAGAGATGCTACATGTATCCTGAAACCTAGATTTGCTGTTCAGTGGGAAATTCTGAAACTTCATAAATACACAAGGAAGCCCAAGCAAAATTGTTCTACATCAAAGCAACCCCCAAATATTGAACTTGCTAGCAAAAAAGGAATTCTAAGGCTTTGATTTTTTAAAATGAAGTTGATGGAATTGGCTCATGACATGAAGCAGAGCTTCTAGATTCTGGGCAGACATCATGGCCATGCAGTTATCAGACAGACGCATCAAGAGGACAGAAAGCAAGCAATAACCCTACAAAGCTGTTTGGTTTCTATTAAAAGACTGGTGAAATTAAACCACTCCATATACTGATGAAGAAAAACTGTCACATTATGATAATCCCAGAATCCTCCTCTATGCTACACAAATATTCCCAGAGGATAATAAACTGTCCCAGTGTGGGTGCTGTCTTGCAGCCCTTGTCTACTTGGGCTAAGAATCACAGCCCTTTAGCATTAGATTATTACAATGCCAGTGTTTATATTCAAGCTAATCTTTGCACAGGGACAATTCACTCCCTGAAAACTGCAGTAATGCATGGACTTCATCTAACCCAGAAACCTTAGCATGAACACTTTCACTTCTTTAAAGTGAGTCCAGGATTCTTAATTCAGGTGTGTGTGGCTGTAGTGCAGTCACCTAAAGTTGTTTGAGGTGAGCACCATTGATAATCCCTGCTGACTTTAATCAGGTGCTTAAATCCCTTTGTTGGAGCTGAAGTTTAGTCCTGTATCTAACTGGGCTGTCCTTCAGATGACATAAAATGATAGGGGTGAAGAGGATATAAAGATCCAAGCAGGGGTGGGAAAAGTCTTGTTTAATACCTATAAGAGGAGGGACACAGTATATCTGACTTCTGCTGAATAGTTGTGGCCTGGAGAAATGAACCCATATAGGGTAGGATTTATCTTTTCTTTCTTTTCCCTGCAACAATCACCTACTGCCTAGCATACAAGACTCCCAAACCTGAAGTACATGGAAAGCTGGTACCAGCCAAACAAGAAAGCTACTGACTCACTGTGATCCTCTATGTAACTAACAATGAGCGGCTAGAAGAAGGCTGAAGACATGGCAGCTGCAGTCTGGCTGGAGAGATTTCTTAAGTAAGCAACCTATTCAGAGTCATTAACCTACTTGCACTCCCATGTGCAAAGGACAGCCTTCCCAGAAAGCCTTTGGGTCACAATTTGCATTGCTTTTGGACTCTGTCACGAATGGCCACCCTTACAAGTGATATGTCTGGGAGGAAGACCACATTTTAATGGCTTTGCTCAGTAGCTTGCCCTGTCAGTGTGCAGTAAGTGCTGTGACTGCAAGACAAAAGATTGTTCAACCATTTAAACAGTGCTTTCCAACAGTGCTTCTCATGAAAGTCAGTGCAGACATTAGTGGAAATAGGATTGGACTCTGCATAAGCAGGGAAAAGAAAAGCACCATATGTTGCAAGGAGATTAATATTATGTAAATAATAACCCATAGAGTCATCTTGTAAGTGGGCAGGCTGATCTCATTATTGATCTACATTTTAACCAAACTGTGGGGTCAAACCATCGTATTATGTCTAACAGATTAAGGCTGTCTCTTTTTGTTATTGTTTCTGAGAGAATTTCGGAGCTTTCTTAATTTGGGTCAAAAATGAGAGGCTTCCTAATAAGCATTTTAATTAACCAGCTGAAGAATTCTATTGCCCCCAGAGACTCAAAGTACCAAATCCAGAGATCAGTGCTGCTACACCTCTCAGACTGTTGTATTTCAGCTCAAATAGCGTTCATGCCCCTTTATTCAAGTCACGAACACAGCAAATCAAACCTAACCCCCTCCCACATTGACTACTTTGGGAAAAAATGTATCTTCAGAGTTTGATTTTTGACCTAAGTATGTTCTTTGCTCTCCCCAGCGAATGAGGACCAGAATATATGAGGAAAGCAAAATAAACCTGAGGAGAAAAGCCCCTTTGGCCAGACCATGGGGCTACGCGCACCTTGGCAGGCATCTTGCCTGCTTCAATCCACTAATGTAGTAGGGTCATCCAACATTGTCTCAAGGCTGAGTAAAACTCCAGTTCTTTTGCAGGGCTGCTCCATGCACCATTCCCCCAGGAAGAGGCTATCAGCTGAGTGGTTGGGTTTCTACAGAGCATGCTGCTCCTCTAGCAGATGGGGAATTCCTTCCTGGTCCATGGTGGCTCTTGCTCGTGCTTGCTAGGCTGCGGTTACTCATGGTGGCACTCCTGCAGCAAGCTGACTTTGAACCACAGGCCACCCATCGTCCCAGCAGTCTTGTTCGAGGGTAGGAACCGCACACTCCCAAATTAGTCATGGGTGAGAAAAACATGCCCCAGACTTCCCCTGCTCCCCTGAATTCTTCTCTATGTGGAACTGGCACAGATACTGCTTCTTTCCAACTTGTGGGGTAGCGGCATACCATAAGGGGGGAGGACATTGAAAAGCAAGTATGGTTTTGGGAAGGGCAGCAGCTCCAAGTGGTGGGGGACGAAGGAGAGTGTGCTGGGCAGCCAGGCAGTGGTCAGCTGCCCTTGCAGCGGTGAGTAGTATCCCATGGCAGGGATGGTAGCAGTGAGCTTTCTTGGCATCAAGCTTGGAGCCTTTCAAGAGTAAAAATGAAGTCTCAGGTGAATCAATGCAGACTTTTAGTTAAATGCAATTTACAGTCAACCTTATCTGTTTCCCTTGTGCTCAGTTAATTAAGAAGAAAAGTTTAAGAAGAATAGACTCCCTAAACCCAGTGGTGTGCTGTTACGCACTGATGAAGGCAAAATACCCTTTTTCTAGCCATAGAAAAACTTTTGACAAGGAAAGAGCATGTGCCAGCCTAGATAACATTAACTGTTCTGGACTTGGCAAGGATAGGGGTCAGAGGCAAAAATTGCTGGTCAACCTAAGAAGGCTGGACGCTGTAAAGAGGTACTGTCTATAAAGAAACATGGCTTTGTCCCTGAAAATGTCACATTTCTTCTTGTTTAGGAAATTTCTGATGGTAAAGATATTCTCAATCAAAACAAAATTTACAGGAAAGTGATTCAGAAGTAAAATGGGGAAGGACCATCCTGCAAGAGGCACCTCACATCATATTTACAAACCAGAATTAATTTCATGAAGAAATGTGTTATTTAACCATGTTTGGTGGGATTTCTCTTAATCATATTGCCATGTTTGTCTTTTTCAGTCCTTCTTCACTGGTATAGTCCCATGTGAAGAGATGACCTGGTGAATGATAGCTATCTCTCCCTCAGTGGCTTTTTACGTAGCCTCTGATACTTACTGTGATATATGACTTGGGAGCAGGGATGAAATCAACTTCTGTCAAATGCTGAAGGCCACCAAAGTTGCCAAATTTTTCATGTTTCCTCCACTTGGCTCGCTGGTTTTGGAACCATATCTGGATACAGGCGAGAAAGAAAAGGTACAGAAATGAACAGGAGATGAAGGAGGAATTGCTCACATCCTACTAATTGCCCTGTTCTCTAAATGAACATCAGAAAACATTGACCTTGAGCTCAGCAGAACCAGGGACTGAATCTAAAGGAAAGCATTTGGTTTGACATAGCAGCTTTCACACTTTGCATGGCATGTGGGATGTGGGATGTGGGATGACATCCTCTTTTCTCTGGCAGCTCACAGAAGAGCTAGGATGTACCTGTGAAAGAGCTAGGATCTACTGGAAAGACAGTGTCATAGAGAGGAGCACGTCTTCCAGGGCTCTCCTGGAGAAGCAGATCCTTTTGCAGTCAAAGCTTTGCAGCAATCAAGGCAAATGACATTCTGTTTTTCCTAGGAGGTGTGATTTGTTTCATGACATGGCTTTTACACCCTGTTCCTAATTCCCAAACGAATAGACTGGGAAAAGACCTGCTTAGATGTTTTGCTGGGCTGCAGTAAAAATGTGTCACCAGTGGAGATGTAGTAGCAGGGTTCTTTCTATATTTGACTGGTAACATTTTGAAGTTCACATAAGAGACCTAAGCACAGACCCAAGAGGGTCACTCAGCAGTCTGTTATCTGCTATCTCTTTTTCACTGGAAAGCAGGCAGCTAAATTTCTGAGGGGAGTTTGTTTCATGTGACCAGTCTGGTTCCTGGCTGAGGTACACAAGTATTTACTGTGCAGCCACTGTAGTGCATCTTACTGCAGTGCTGTGAAAAGTTGAATCCCCCTTCCACTGTAGTTTCTAGCTGGCTTAGGAATTGCTGTTTGGATGTAAGCAAGCGTTTCACATGAACACAAGGTGTTAGTGATCAGAACCAGCTGCTACTGGATATAAATATATATGTATTTTAAATGAAATAATGAGCAGTACAATTATTTCTGCATCTGTTGCCCAGGAAGTAATGGGGATGTCAGGAGCTCTTTGTTATATTGCTAATAGTTAGCAGTATCTGAGGTTACTGAAAGGATGGTTTTGTTTATCTGGGTTTGCATGTGTTTGAGAACTGCTTAGTCTGTATAAACTGCTCCGTTGCCTTTTTGCCATGCAGGAGTTATATGGTGAAACAGCACCATAAAAATGACCCCTCTTTAACACCGACAAAGTGATTGAGGACAGACAGGGGACTGAAGCCAAAATTCAGCCTCTGAAGTGCTCCTTCTGAAGTCTGCACATGGGATAAAGTCCTCACTTCAGGATTTTTTTATTATTATTTTTTATTTCATAAAGGCAAAGGTGTATTCACAGACCAAGTGGCTCATTTTTTGCCCATCCAGCTCTACAATACTCTTACCCTTAAAATGATTTTTTGTTTTCTTGTGTTCCAGGACTATTAAATATCAACATTGATGGCCCAAAGTGCTTCTCAAGCAACTTCTTAAGAACTACTGGAGGTAAGTCACCTACATGTCTGGATTTAAAAATATCTGTCTGCAGCAGCTGCTGTTCAACATTGTCCTTATGGACAAGTGTTTCATCATCATGTGATATTATCACCTTACCTGACATTTCCAAGGGTAGAGCAGAAATTATGGCTGAATATCTTTGCCATTTCTGCATTATCCTTGGCAGTCCCACAGTTTCTAGAAAGTAGCAGGCCAATATAATTGTTGACTTGTTTGGTTTTTTATTTTTAATGGACTTTCATGGAGTTTCTAATGATCCTTAATTTTCCTGACCAAAGCTTTGGCCTGTATCCTTCCGCTTTGCTTATTATTTTTTTATAATTTATTTTTTCTAATATTTACTCATACAGCATTCTTCATTTTGTGTTGCAGTTAGGCATGCACACATGCAGGGATATAATTCCATCTATCCAACTAAACTGTTTCACAGCAATCATACCTTTGTTTTGGTTGGAGGACACAAGCTTTTTCACAACTGTGAAGTGTTTCATTTGGTTACCCAATAGTTGCTCACTTGTTTTTTTGTTTCCAGTTAAATTATCTTTCTGAGGTGATTCGGCTTATTCTGCTTTTAGCTTTGTCAAAACTATTATTTCAAAGTACCAAGAGAGTGTACAAACTCTCTGCATGCTGCTTTGTTTATATGTGACAAATGCAATCAATCAAAATTATAACAACTTATAACTTGTGCCTGAGATACTGCTTATTTTTAGTTCTGTGGCTGGTTTTCCCTTGATCCCTTGGTTGATTTTGATTCCCAAGAGGAGGTCAAACACAGAATTTACTGTGTCATGTACAACACTGTGTAAATTGGGAATTTGCCATCTCCAGTTCATACATGAGGGGCTTTTTACTTCTTTTGTCTGCATCTCAGGTTGATGTTTCCCATGATAACTCTTTATTTTTCAGCCTACAGATTAGAAACATTCTTTAAACAGAAGATTGCCCTGTTCTTTCATGTGATTTGCTGTTCTGTTGGGAGCACTGACTAGTAGGCCGGCTTGTGCTTTATACCATTGGAAATGCATCCTGGGAACAACGATATCGTTAATGGGCATATTATGGCTATACTGTTCCAATTCTCCCTGTCACCTAACTATGAAGTAATATCATCATGGTTAGTCAATAATCCCAAACATGTCATAATCAATAAACTGCTCTGTGTTGAACTTTAATTGTTACAGTGGAATATGTGCATGGAAGTACACTGATGACTCTAGCCTTATGACAAGTATGGAAACTGACTTATGCAAAAATCATCACAACAGTGCCTGGTAAACACCACTAAATTCCAGTACACAGTGGAATGTATATTTTAATGTAGCAGATTTCATATGCAGTAAACATTTGAGGTCAATTTTAAGCACAGTCAGCAAGACTACATTACAGCTGGGGGGAATTGGATTAGTTTTCATGCACTGAAATTACAGCCAGGGCATTTATAGCCTGTGATATCCAAATGAAGAACATTAAGAAAGCATTTTCATTTGGGCAGTTATTTTTATTTTCTTGAAACCCTGTAGAAGATGGATGTGGATGACAGTTTGTACTGGATGTACATTAGTCTATAAAAGGTTGAAAAATGATTAATAATTATTTTCATAAATGGCTGTTCTGTCAGTACAGAGTCCAACAGGTGGCTCATAACCATCTGTAAGTCCTATTTGCTATGCATTTTGTATGCTTAGAGCTCCTGTTAACCCTTTGATTAATCCCATTTGGTTAGTACCAGCTGACTGACAAATACTTTTTCGCTATTTGTAAAAGGAGAGCAGTGATACTGGCCTCTTCTGTAAGGTATCAGAGAGGTCACGTATTTCATTAGTGTTGTCAGCCAGGCATAAACTATTAAGAATGTACTCTGAATAAAGAATTGCTGCAGTGAGCATAGCCTTTTGGAGACAAACGTACCTGAACTCTGGCTTCTGGGAGGTTTATCTTTGCTGCCAGTTGATTGCGAATATGGACATCTGGATAGTGAGTCACTTGGAAAATCTTCTCCAGTTCCTGGAGCTGTTCGGCTGTGAATGTTGTCCGGATTCTCCGCTTCCCTTTCCTCTCAACTGTGTAAACAAGAAAAGGTGTATAGCATTTTACAGGAAAATGCCACAGGGCCACAAGAAGATTCAGAAATGCAGCAATCTCCATAAGCTGATATGCAGGTGCTATGACAGCCCCAGAACCTTCTAGAGATATGCTTACAGTAGGTGACTGTCTCCTGACCCAGCAGTGAATGTGAATGAATTCCTTTGTCATTCAAGAATTCAAAAGAGCCCATTTCCAGTGCTAATTCCATGGATCCACTGCATGTAAAAGGCTAGAAACCCCTATGTATTTTAACCACACTAGCCCTGGATTTGTCATGAAATTCCATTAGTGCTGGACCAACCTTTGACCCCTTTTTGCTCCTGTCACATGCACGCATCTGTTGCTAATTTGCAATCCTGTATTAACTATTTGTGAAGAAAATCTTAATGTACACAGAATGGAAGAGTAGATACTGTATTTTGTCTTGGCACTGTTCTCATGCCTGTAACAAATCACCATCTTTCAGCTCATAAATTTTCCATCCCTATCTTTTCCCCATCATATTGGTCTTATTAGCTTTCCTCAAGCTGTCGGGTATTATTTTATTCCATTGTCACTCTACTGGTTTTGATGAATTTTCTCATCCTGCAATATCAAAGAGTATTCAAAATGCATGAATGCTGTAGAGAGAAGTTACCATTCCAAACTGCCTGATGTTTTCTTCTCATACCATTCCTCTGGAAGTATTTAGACATAGGCAGCATTTTCACTTCAGTGTGATGGTGTCATTAAAAATGTTACCTTACAAAGAAAATTCATGGTATTCTCTTCATTGCACTATTGTGGTGTGGGGACTTTCTAAACAAGCTTAACCTTAAGAACTGCAAGGTCTTAAAAACCATGGAGCAGCCTATGGGGAACTTTGGATGCTGTGAATTCCTAAGGGGACTCCTAGGTTGCCCTATTCCTTCACTTCCTGCGTTAGTGGGACCACACTCAACACTTTCCTCATCACTCCTGCACATGTGCTCGTACACTAGAGTATGTTATTCAAGTCACGAACTCAGTGTGCCACATGATGTAAGTTTGAATAAAGTCTAGGTTGCTCTGAAATGATGCTTGAAGGGCTGGTATCTTGCTAGGATGAGGAAAAAGGAGCAACAGAATAGAGCTGTAAGGCAGATGATCTGCAGAATGTGGAGTTCAGCCTCGTCCCAAAGCTGGACTCCTCTCTGATGCACAAATGGCACTGGAAGTATCTTCCAGCTAATATTGAATGACGAGTGTAGAAAACTATCCCCTAAGTGTTGTGAGCCACGGGATTTTTTTCTGCTGAGCTTGGAAAATTGCAGCCTGATATAAGCATAAAAATTCTAATATCACTTGTAACTGTGATAAGCTTGCTACTCAATGACCTGAAGTAATGGTCAATGACACCACATTGCTTGAGAAAATGACCTTTTTGAATAACTGCTTTGGTCTTACATGGTCTCGTGACAACTACCAATTCATACTATGTAACTAGGTGCAGTACACTTCCTAATGGGAAAAGTTAACCAAAGACTACTTTAGTCCCTCAGAGACTTTTTGCTTTGTGTAGCCCTTTTGCTCAACCATTGGCATAAACTTTTCCTTTTGGAGGCTAAAACAGTGAAAAAACGTAGCTAAATGCCTTGGCCAATATAAGCTGGGATCTGTGCCAGTTAGAAAATGACGTTTTTCATTCTGTAATTGAAACCTCATTGTAACTCCATTGAGATAGAAAATAAGGGATTAAAAAAATCTGCCCACTGACTTGGTAGGAAGATGCCTAGGGCACAATACCTGGGGACCAGTAAGAGAATGCATTCCATTGTATTTCATCTTTACTAAAACCTCTCGGGTACTTTAAAAGAAACCAGGCATGTAGGAATAACTGAGGAGCATCATTTATCATAAATAACTGTCGATACTCATGTATCTCAGAAGCAGCCTAATGAAGATGATGTCCAACACAGTTAAATCTGTATCATCATTAGACATTTCACTGGCCTGTGAAAGTACTACTCATTAGACTGCAATGCTGGCTTCAGCCCCAAGAGAAAAATATTATTTACATTGAATCTTGCTGGCACTACTAGGACAAAGATCTGGAATGAGAAATAATGTTGTGCATTTATGCTGAAGATAGGAATAGGCACCCTCTCCTAAGAAGCCCTGATTACAAAGCTGCATCTATTTGAACCTTCCCAAAAAGCAGCTGTAAGGGGGGTTTATTGCTATATAGATTAAATGGGAAATATCAGCATTGATAACATAAATCTCAGGACACTGTATGTCCCCTGTAGATAGGAAAGAGCTAACAGTTCATAATGGCGTCTCTTGTGTGGAAGATTTTCACCTTATACCTCTCTGGTATGAGGCTGGCCTCCATATTGTTCTGGGAGGTAGTGCAGAGAGGTAAGTTTGAGTACCAAGCTTATATTTTGTCAAGCATATCATGTTCTGTCATATGGTAATAAATCTCTGAGCTGTATTTGTGTCATGACAATATATGTTATCTAGATTTCTCTAGCACAAGACATTTTATATAGCAGATCTTGACAGCAAGTGAAATTTGCACCAACCTTGTCATGGCCTCAGAAATTTGTGGCCTCCATGTATTGTCCTGTATGTCTCCCTGAGCACTGAGATGAGCTTCTGCTTCTATGCAAGGTAGAAGACTGGCTCCACAAACCTGGGAGAAGCTGCAGTCTACCTCCAGCAGTTCCAGAGTGGAGCAAGAGATCGAAGCTCAGACTGTGACCACCTCCTTGTTCCTGTGGTCTCCACTGCACATAAACATCTGGGATGCTGGCAGGGCTTTTGTCCTGCCAGGATTTTTATACCCTGGCAGTCTATGTACCATGTATTTGTCTATGTACTAAGCAATAAGAAAGCCCTCAGGAAAAAGAGAACAAACCTGCCCAGCTCATTTAAAAAAAGAATTAGATTAATGAACTGAAATACAATTTCATGACTATGCAAATGAAGAACCAAGTGTCTACATTTTAAAACCTAAGATATCACATCAAATAATAAGTAAAAAAGGCAGATTTTAGTATTCCATCAGAATTATCAGCCAACTGTATCAGCCCTCATTGTAGCAGACACCATACAAACAGCATTCATTCGTTCTTGCCTGTAAGCACACATGATGACAGCTATCATCTCTTCCTAATGGGGAATCAAAGCTAAAGCAACAATTTAGTGCCCAAACCACAAACTACTACCTGAGCTAGAAAGGAATGATTTGCATTATTAGACCATGCTAGCTGGAGGACTTCTCCATAGAGAGTACTTTCATACGCACCAGAGACGATTATGTTGCTACCTTTCCTTGGTTATCACCTTCAGAACTTGTGGTGCTGGCAGGACACTTGGGACAGAGCTCATTGGGTTAATTGGCCTAGATGATCTCAAGAAATCAGCTTCTACAAGCAATGCAATACCATCTCCGCAGGGCCAAGGTGTGGAACAAACTCACTGCTGAAGATCATGAGTCTAGAAGGAGTGACAAAGTCTACTCTACAAAGAATATACAAGAATGAGATGCCAAAGGCTAGTGTAGGTTTGAGAAGAAACTTTTAGTTGAGCTGTAACATCTTAAAGTGCATAGGAGGCAGATCCATTTTCCTGAACCACACAGTATTTTAAACTGCACTGAAGATGGGATGGGAAATCGATCTGTCAGATAATCTCTTACAGTATTCTGTCCCACTGGTAGCTAAGAAGTGTCCAGGACTAGAGAGCATAGCTTCAGAGACAGCAGGTTTGTGAGTTTCTGGTGTCTCATAACACCTTTTTTTGGAATGAAAATGACCCAGATAACTTGGTGGTGGGCAAAAGAAACTCCCTATCAGTTCACTCTTACATCCTCCACATCTTTCCTTCTTGAAAGGTGAACTTTTTTTACAGATGAGGCTCTTATGTAAGGGA
Organism: Bolborhynchus lineola; assembly: GCA_025448015.1. Classification (NCBI taxonomy): domain Eukaryota; kingdom Metazoa; phylum Chordata; class Aves; order Psittaciformes; family Psittacidae; genus Bolborhynchus; species Bolborhynchus lineola. The sequence continues at coordinate 24,846 of JAOEHX010009254.1, forward strand.
AAGGTCTACACAATGCTCAGAAGTGTCAATCCTTCTGAAACCAGATTTTTCAAAGCTGAAACTCATCAGATTAAACAAAATACAATAACATGACATCAGCTACGGGCCAGTAGAGACAGAATGACAGGCTTTGATTTCAACCGGAAATGAATTTAAATTGCTAACAAAATAGACTACTGTGAACTAATCAAGGCTTTTGCCAGTAGGAAATCTGGAAGAGTGCATTTTTTTCTGTCATTCTATTTTTGTTTATTATAAAACAACCCCTCTAAAAATACAAAACATCTAGGACTATACGTTAACATTTTCTCTTGCAAGATGAAACTTTTTCTGACTGTAGTTTTTCTCTTTGCCTTGGGACCTTACCTTAGAGATCCCATAGCAAACAACTGTATTCAGAATTACACTCTAATAAAGAATGTGGGTGGAAGATATAAGGCTAGAAAGTGTTGGAAGTGTAACATTGGCTTTACAAACATGGCTCTAGAGTCTCCAGGGAAATAAGATTCTGTCTGAGTTTCCTGAGCTATTTTCTATGTAAAAGCTGGGGATATTCAAGTGTGATTTTATGCTCTCTGAAAGTCACTTGCAGGTTAGCTGAAACCAAGGCTGAAGATATCAGGCAGCTAAATATGTCAGCATTTGCAGAGGCTTAGAGATACAACTGTCTATACATTGCCTTGGCAATTGGAAAGTTGGCACTGGAAGAACCAAGATTCTCTACACTGATAAAGCAGTATAGATCCTTTAAATTCAGTAACAGGCTCCATTTTCCCCTGCAGATCTGGCTTTATTACTAGGTCAGACTTGGAGCAAGTTGAAACATCTGATCTTCATAGAAATACAGATTCTTCTTGAAGGTGCATGGTGAAAGGATGAGATCAATGAGTAAAAATTGCAGCAAATAAAATTCAGTTTGCACAACAGGATGTTTTCCACCATGAAGGTGGTCCGACATGGGCCTGGAGAGGCTGGGAAGTCTCAGTTCTTGGAGATATTCTAAACTTGACTGGATAAAGATCTAAGCAATCTGATTAAAGCTGGCTGTGCTTCGAGCTGGGTTTGGACAAGATGGTCTCCAGAGGTCCCTCCCAACTTACTTCATTATCTGATCTCTAACCTCCAAATATCCACGTGGAATGAAGCCTCACCTCTCACCATTCCTTTCCTAATAAGTAAGTGAACTTAAGGCTCTGATACTATGCATAGCTCAAGGAGTCTGATTTGCAATTGCTTGTTTACACAGTTTTAGCTTAGTGTATTACAACTTATTTCCACTGTCCAGTATAACACCATCACAAGATATTAGAAGTATGAACAAACCAGTATTGAAGAATACTGCTTGTACCTGAGTTTGCTAAGTAAAAGATGTGCAGCTGCAGCAATGCCATGCTTGGGCAAATTCATTCTGGACTATAATCTATAGTTGGCATATAGCCTATGGTACACCTTGTACTCCTGTTTCTCAGCTGCTCTGTGTTCCTGAACCAGCCAGATAAATGCTACTTCAGGGAGATCTGTGCAATTGCATCTCCCATTTGCACTTAGACCATTAGCAGTCTAAGACAACTGCATCAAGACTCCTTAGTCTTGTTACAAGGGTGCATACTTATCACCTGTGGGGATAAAGAACTAAAAAGCCAAGAGGAAGGCTGGAAGTCAGTGGTGGCACATATTTGCTTTACAGTACGTAATGTAGGTAGATGAAAGCTGGTAGAATCAGTTTATCTTGTTGCAATACTCTATCATTTCTGGACAGATACCCTCTCATGGTATGCAATAACCAGATCCAAAGATTTTGCTGCTTCTTTGACAAGAAGAGAGAACTCAGTCACATAAGCAAGCAAGTGGCTTTAGCTGCATGTTCTCAGAAATATGTATTTCTTTATGTCATAAAGTTATACCATTTGTTTCTCAAAAAGAAAGTCAAAAGCACTGAAAAAGGGCTTCATTATATCTGGTGAAGTTCTATTTTTCCTCTTTAGACGCTTAAAAAGATGTTCCTCTGTCTCTTCTTTTTAATTCATTCAATTACAGATATGTGAGTTTCCAGCCAATTCCTTCTTGTGGCTTTTCTGAGTGCTGCCTCTTGTGATGACACCCTGCCACCGAGCCCATAGCAAAATGCCCCAACTGCAATTCTATCAGTTATTCCAGGATGCCGATGGCATCAGGACAAAATGTGCTTGCCTGTGTACAGAGATGTGCCCATTGTAGTCCCTCTCCTAGTTAAGGAGGTGGGTTGTGGCTTTCAAAAGAGCTTGCACTGCAATATTTAGGTGGGAGTATGGCAGAGTGGTAATCTTTATTAAAGGGATAATCTTTATTAAAATGTGGTTTTTGCCTTTTTAATAAGGACTGGCATAGCCAGTGAGACTGATCCTAATTGGATAGGTACAATGTGCTCTGGATAGAGCCTCCTGATAGCAAAATTCAGCATTTAGGATCCAGCTGCTGGCCGTTCAGGCATTGCCAAAGATAAGACAAAGCAGCACAACTTGAACTTGCAAAAGCTTGACTTCTTCCACAACCCTTTGATGGAGAGCTGCTTCCATCCTAGAACTAAGTTCAGTGCCTAATCACCTGACAGCATGGCAGGAAAGCAGATAGGTAGAATGAGCAGGGATTCTAACAATATTGGGCTAGCGCTGACCGCGTGAGCTTCTCAGTCTGCTTGTCAGAGTAGATGCTATGTATGAAACCATTGACTTGGAAGTTGGTGGTGGAGGATGGTGCTTGTCATCAACTTGAGGCCCTGGTGAGTTTAACCCTTCCCATCTGCCTGCAAAATGATGACAGTGTCTACAGATGCTGCTGCCCTGAAATGGTGGTGTGTGTAACTGGCACAGCCAGCAGTCAGTGATGTCTCTGGAGGAAGAAACATGCAAGCCATGATTTGAGGGACCCTAACTGACAGGAGTATGTGTTCAAATCTATACTTAGGCTAAATGATCTGCCCCTTCATGAATTCCTTCAGACCCAAATGGATTTGGGGTAGGTATATATGTAGTTTCTCCATTCAGCTAAATCTCAAGCTTGAAATGTGCTTTCTGTGAAGGTTCAGCACTTGTCAAACTTCACCTTAAAAGCAGCAGCCAGCCTAATCCAACAATGGTTCTCACTGGAGAAAGCAGGTTCCCCACCACTCTCCCCACACTGTTTGATCAACTGCCTTTGTTAGAAAACAGCCATTTACCCACAGAGAAAGCTGAACTTATTGCAGGTTGCAGGCAGCCTGTTTTTGACTGTTCTTTGTGGTTATTTTTACCTGCAAACCTCTAGACATCAATCAGGCATGCTTGTTTACATCCCTACCTCAGAGTCTGTGCTCCCTAGTTTCCCATTTCAGCTTAAAGCACTTGCTAATGCAGCAGGTAAAGACTTGCCCTCAATTTCAAAGAGCAGTAATTAAAAGTACCAAATCCTGGGGATGTAATGAAAAATTCTCAGACAAATCTCAGGAGTGGTGCATCCCAGCAAAGAGGAAGTCAGGCAAAGATGCCAGGAGGCCTGTATGGATGAACCACGGGCTCCTGAAGAAATTCCAACACAAAAAGAAAACCTACAGGGTATAGAAGCAGGGACAGGATTACAGAGAAATTCTCCAAACATCCAGGAATCAGGTTAGGAAACCTAAAGTCCTAATAAAATTAAATCTGCACAGGGACATCAAGGGCAATACGGAAAGCTTCTATAGGTATGTTGATGCTAAAAGGGTAACTGGGAAAATGTGGGCCCTCTCTGGAAGGAGGCAGGAGACTGTTTACCTGGGATATGGAGATGGCTTAGTTATTCAGCAACATTTTTGTCTCAGTCTTCATTGGCAAGTGTTCCAGCCACACTGCCCAAGTTGCTGAAGGCAAAGGCAGGGACTGGGAGAACGAAGAATCCCCCACTGCCAGAGGAGATCAGGACCATCTAAGGAACTTGAAGGTGCACAAGTCTCTGCGACCTCATGAGATGCATCTGCAGGTCCTGAACGAACTGGCGGATGAAGTGGATAAGCCACTATGCATCATATTTGAGATGTTGTGTCAATCCAGTGAAGTTCCCACTGACAGGAACAGGGGAAACATAACCCCTGCTTTTAAAAGCGGAAAAAAGGAAGACCCAGGGAACCATAGGCCAGTCAGTGTCACCCCAACGCCTGTCGAGTTCATGGAGCAAATCCTCCTGGAAATTATGCTGAGGTATATGGAAAATAAGGAGGTGATTGGTGACAACTGGCACGGCTTCACAGTCATGTCTGACAAATTTGGTGGCCTTCCACGAGGGGGTTACAGCATTGGTGTATGTGAGTCAGAGCAATCCCCAGCACAAACAGAAGCTGGGAGGAGAATGGATTGAGAGCAGTCCTGCAGAGAAGGACTTGGGGGTGTTGACTGATGAGAATCTCATCATGAGCCACTTCAGTGTGTGCTTGAGTCCAGAGACCAGCCATATCCTGAGCTCCATCAATAGGACAGTGATCAGCAGGTTGAGGGAGATTTTGCCCCTCTGCTTCACTCTGGTGAGGCCTGGTAACTGCCGTAATGCATCCAGCTCTGGGACCCCCAACATAAGAAGGAAGTGGACCTGTTGGAGTCAGTTCAGAGGAGGTCCATGAAGATGATCAGAGGGCTGGAGCACCTCTCCTGTGGAGACAGGCTGAGAGACCTCAGCTTATTCAGCCTGGAGAAGAGAAGGCTCAGGGAGTTCTTATTGCACCCTTTCTATGCCTAAAGGGACCTACAAGAAAGCTGGAGAGGATATGTAGTGACAGGACAAGGGGGAGTGGCTTCAACCTGAAAGAGGGTAGATTTAGATTTGCTATTAGGAAGAAATTCTTCCCTGTGAGGGTGCTGAGGC
>JAOEHX010009256.1:0-15358 GCA_025448015.1 Bolborhynchus lineola
GGAAGGAAGGAAGGAAGGAAGGAAGGAAGGAAGGAAGGAAGGAAGGAAGGAAGGAAGGAAGGAAGGAAGGAAGAAAGGAAGGAAGAAAGGAAGGAAGAAAGGAAGGAAGAAAGGAAGGAAGAAAGGAAGGAAGAAGGAAGAAAAAATGCAGTGAAAAAACACACATTCTGCAACATCGAAACGTAAAAGAGGGAGTGAGCAAGCTGTGCTGCCGTGCCAACTTTCCAGGGTTTAGAGCACAAGCTTTTCTGTGGTACCACCGCTCATGATTAAGTTTGCCTGACACTTCCCATCAGGAGGCTCTGCAGTCACTAGTACAGAGCTTTGCCAGACTTGAATCAATTGGGCTGAAATTTCCCATGTTTGGTATCTGCCTGAGGCAGAAGCCAAGGAAACAATCCACTCCACACAGCACAGCCATTTCTGAGAGCACGGGTACAGCAAAACACCATGCATTGCTATTAAAAAAAAAGGAGAAACAACTTAATTTCTGATTATATTTATTTTATCTTATTGAGCTCTTGCTTTCCTGTGACATGGAACAAATGCTCAGCATTTTCCAAGAAGGAGCACTGGTTGCGGAGATATGTCTTTTGCTTTTTCTGTGGAAATCTGCCCCAAATTTGACTGAAGTGCCTCTGAAAGAATAATTAAAAAAAAAAAAAAAAAAGAACAGTTTTGTGGCTCAGAAATGGGTACTTCCATTGCCATGGAGCCCACTCTGTCCTTTCCTCTTGGCACTGCACTGGCTGCAGGACGGTTCAGAAGCCAAATCTGGGGACATGGAGTGGAGAGGAGGTAGTAGAGAATAATGAAAACAGGACTGGGAACATCATATGAATAGTGTGTATTGTAGGGGTGAGAGTAGTGAGAGGAGCCTCTGAGACTAGGACCCCATCAGGGAAACATGGCAGGAGGTGAACACTTTCAGAGCAGAACTTGGGCCTGCAGAAGGCCCTGAAAAGGGGACCTGAGCTGCATGCTGGGTGCTGACAGAATTGGTACAGGATTGGTACAGACCCCTACGAGGCATCCCAGGTGGAGGGAAAACACATGGAAACAGATAATGCACCTCTTTGAGTGTAATCAGATTAGCCAAAGTGACTGACCATCAGATGCTACTCATTTTTTATCTTTCTCTATCACACAATCCATAGTAAGAGCTATATTTAGCTTTCTGATTGCTAACTACAGGGTGTCAGTGGCTTCTTTTTTTCCCTTCAGTGATTCAGCTAAGTGCAATTGTTCATTCAAGTGGAAGTAGGAGAATGCAGGCACAGCACAAGGGCCCCTCTGCAGCCCTGCCTGCACCCCTTGCCTTGCAGAGGAGCTGTGGACTCTGCCTGACTCCTTTTTCACTCCCCCTGGTGCTGGAGCCCCCCGCTTTAAGGCTGATGATCACAGGCTTGGCTCTGAGCCTTCCGCATGGACATGGTGCCATGAGGTTCAGTCCTCTGCACTGTGGTGACAATGGTGGGGACAACAATGACAGTGTCAGCTGGAGGTGCTGAGAGCGGTGCAGAGCAGGGCTCTGGAGTCATCCTCTGTTGTTTTGATGAGAAATTCAGCCCTGAACTTGAGGAAATCCTCACTAACTAAATTTTCATAGAAAACATCAAGTTTCCACAAAAGGTTTTGATTTCCATGCATCAGCATTTTTCAACAACAACAAAAAAATAATACCCTGCTTTGTTGAAAAATTCCTCCTCCATAGAAAGGAGATCACCAGCAACTCCGCCTGCCCTTCCTGGGTCAAAACCGCACTGCGCTATGATGGGAGAGCTGGGCTGCTTCCTGCCCTTTGCATGCCCCACATCGGGGACCAGAGACCCAAAGCTGTCGCATCAGAGATTGCCTAATTGCTTTACCCTCACTAATACTTGTTGGGGATGCCCAGCAAATCCCTGAACCACAGAAGCATTGGATTGCAGTGCTTGAGGGAAAGCAACTTCAGCTTGAATAAGCAGCTTATGTGCTGGGACCACTGAAAATATGGGGCTGTGGCCATTTACTCGTTTTAATCTGGATCCAGGAAAGAGCGAGGCAGGCAAAGGAATGACTCCATGTCTTACACACACTGGGAAAATAAAGAAGGACAGAAATGCCTGCCCATCAGATTTCCCCCCTCCCTTTCCTGCCCCTTCTGCAGCTGGGGAAACCACTGCAGCTTCGGAGGCCGTTTGGAGGCGGCTATGTGGATGCAGGCTTTTGGAAACATGCAATTACATCCACAGGCGTCTCCTTGTAGCTTAAGCAGGTTTAATATTACAGGCAGGCACAGGAAATCTTGGCCCTTTTTTTTCTTCTTTCTTAAATTATTTTTTAAACGTGCTCCTAGTAAACCTAATGAATCACTCCCAAAACCAAGGCTTTTATTAGGGTCTGCAATTCGGCACAGATTTCTTTGCTTTTCCTGTGGCAGAAAGATGCCAATTAAATACAAATATTTGATAATAAACCTATTGCTATTGCTGTATTAGGGGTTTATCCCCACACAATTGAAAAAAAATTAACATACAGCATTTTCTTTTTCTTACGGTGGTAACAAAGTCCTCTCCAATAGACAGGTCACTGGTGTAAATTTTGTTTTCCACTTCTGTGGTCCTGTTAGTCTTCATCAGCTCCTGCTTATCCAGTGACCCACCTGAGGTTGTTGGCTGGTTGTTGCTGCAAGCTGAGCCCACCCAGCAGCATCCAGTGAGATTCCTCCTGCTCATGTCCTAGGATGGGGATCTTACCTCGCATGGTCCCACAGCCCCAATTCCCATGAGGGACATCACCCGTGATATCTGTTGTTCCAGCCAGTTTTTGCTGTCTGCCTGCAGGGGTAATCAGAACACAGCCCAGGCTTCTGGTCTTTGAAGAGGTGGGAAAGCCATCACCGATGGTTGTCACTACCTCCTGGTTTGCAATAACACTATTTCTTTTGAAAATCTGAATGAGAATCATGTTAGATTTATTAAAAAGAAGAAAAAAAACACCCAGTTTCCCTTTCCCCCTCTCCCCAGCTGCATACCAGCAGCCAGCAGGTGTGTGTCAATCTGCCGGCCTCAGAGATTTACAACCTGTTCCAGGATTTCTCGGCCAGGCTTCGGTTGTGGAAGTATTTTCTGCTCACAAACAAAGGCGCTGTAGCGAGGGGGCCCCAAGGGACACAACAACCGGAGATTAAAAAACAAATGCATCCTTCCCTAATGCGATTAAAACATAAAAACTCTACTGAAGCAGTGAGGTCTGGATGGCCAAGGAAATGAATTAGAGCTTTTTGGTGCTTTTTGCCCTTCTCCACCCAGCTGCTCCCTCCTGAGCACAGGGGTGCAGAAGGGGATAGGGGCCATGTCCCTGCTTGCCACTGCTGCTAGTGGCTGGAGGAGCCTGGCCAAGCCCCACTTCCCCCTGGCCTCCCATCACCCAGCCGCTGCCAAGCGCCACGCATGGCCAGCGCCCCGATTCCCTGCATCTCAGCAGTTTTTGTTATAAATAGATCAAAGCTGTGGCCAAGGAAAAGCCACAGGAAGTGGCTTGGCCTGCCCTGGTCCCTCGCTCCTCCACCCCACACTTCAGCACAGGCTGAAGACCAGAAGTCACTCCTGATGTTGATTTCCACAAAGAGAGGAGGACTGTCTCCTTCCTCTGCACCCACTCATGCCTCATCCACACTGGGGTTCCCCAGCTTTGCTCTCACAGGTTTTTCTCTCCTGGCTTTGCTCTTATTCAGCCAATTTTCAGGAGAAGACATGGGCAATGCCTTCAACGCTCTGTTACTGGGACCCTTCTGTTGGGAGCAATTTGAAACAAGGAGAGGAATAAAATCACAGGTGTCTGACAGACGGAGAATGGTCACAGGCTAAGATGCAGGGCAAAACCAGAAGCATTAGGGTGAGAACGAGTCAGGGAAATCTTAGCTTAGACAAACACAAATGACGTACGAGTGAGATAATTGGGCTGGAGGTTCCTCTGCCAAAGGAAATACTGGAAGTCCCACTGACTAGACTTAGAACAAGGCAGGATGAAACCTCAGGGGGACCCACTGAGGACGTGCCTGCTTTGGCAGGCACTGCTGATCAACAGTAGCTCCTGTCCCCACAGCCCTGCGACATGTAACGAGGTGACACCATGGCCCAGCAGATGTGTATGTCAGCCCTTTGACCAGCCCCCATGCACTCAGAGCTGTGGGTTCAGGTTTGACCCCATCGTCATGCAGCAGGCAGCTGCTTCCAGATAAACATCAATGCTAGGGAAGTCTCCTGGTCCCTGGCGAGCCCAGCAGCCTCCCATGAGCTGCTCGCCAGCCCTCTTCAACAGCAGTCTCTGCTGGTGGTACTCAAGTGTGAAAGGAAACGCATGGCAAAGAGCTGGAAGAACACACTGGGAGAGCTACTGCAAATCAAGGAGCCAAAATTCCTGTTTCCCATATGGGTTCTGAATGAGCACTCTGGTATATAGTTTGGGAGCATAAATTCCTCTTGCCCTGAGCATCAACTTGTCCAACAGCTCCAGAAGAGCTGCAAAATAAGCGGAGTCTCAGCATCACAAGGCTGTGATGATCTCTGGAGATGGTCGAAGAGGAGCCAATGCAGAAACACTCTGCTCTCCTTCTTCCTACCCATGGCTGGATCCTGTTATCTGATGTCCTGAAGCACCAGCCCCAGTCATCCCCGAACAAGCAGAGCTTTGTCCAATGTTTACTGCAGCCAAGAGATTAAACAAAAGGAAACAAAGCAGCTCAAAGGCTTAAAGCCGTGACTCACGCAGAGGGCTTCCCAGGCCGTCTTCACTCAGCACATTGCTCTGTCCCAGATGAAAAATTACTAAGTCTAAATAAATAAATAAAAGACAGTAAATCTCATGCAGCAGAGATGGTGAGTGATTGAGGAATAGAAAAACCTGTTCAAACAGAGCAGCATATTCTATGCACAAAATTCAGTGCCACGTTCCTGGGCTGAGAGGGGACACTATGGAATGAGGAAGAGAAATAAATACACATTTCCCAAGTATGTGACACAGCCTCCAGAAAGCATCAGCTGGTGGTAGTGAGGTTTGCTCTCCAACCTTCCATGCCAAGGTGCTGGGGAGCCAGGCAGATAGCAAAGGCATGCTCAGACACACTTGGATGAGTGTGCTCTCATTTCAGTTTGTGACTACCTGTCACTGCAGAAGAGCCTCCATGTGCCTTAATCCTTTGTCTTATGTGAGCCAGAAGATGGGGAATATTTGGTGACCTCTGTGCTTTGCTTGGAGCTATTTCTACAAAGCAGCAGACTCAGCAGTATGAGCAAGACACTACTCTCTCCCCTCTGGACCTTGGACTCACAAGGAAACAGGCTCTCCAAGTGGGAACAGCATCTGATTGCTAGTCCAGCATAGATTGTTAGGCAGACGAAGGATGACCTGAAGATGAAGATAAGCCTGCCTTGTAGCCAGGGGTTAAATGGACATGAACCTTCTGCAGAATTCAGCACATCATGCCCACATATTCCCAAGGGCCATCTCCTGCAAAGCCCATCTCCACTCCAGTTACCACACCTGCACCCCACATTGAGCATGAGAGACACATGGAAGGTGGAAGAAAAACCTGCAGCGGAGCTCTGTGAACCTGAAACTGTTACGCTGTAAACAGCTGGAAGCTTCTCTTTGCTCAAGGTGACTTTATTTCTCCTCAGTCTTAGACCCAGCTGACAGAGAGACCTGCGGTCTCTGGAAGAGGGCTGGAGAGAGAAAGAAGCTATCAGCAGAAGGAAGTGGTTGCAGCAATAGCAAGCATTAAGGCACTAATGAGACAAGAGTAGAGCTGGCCTGTCTCACACAGAAGGTTGGACTGTGTAATCTAATGGTCCCTTTGGCCTTACAATTCGTGAAACTGTTTCATTCTGGTAGATAGTTGGCTCTGGCTTTAAATCATCCTTTGCAATCCAACAGCAAAAAGCTGGGAAAAGCAAGACTCTTGGAACTGCACCAAAAAGCTGCTGGAGTAATTTCTGATAGCATCATTGGGCCAAACCCCGCAGCCCCGCTGACTATTGGTGAGGTTTTGATTCCAGCCTGGCTCCCTGGAGGGCAGGGGCTTTGCCCCTGCACGCACGGACAGCGCGGTCTGGGATCTTAAGAGAGGAATTCAGCAAGCAGCCCCTTGGTTGAAACGCATGTATTGATGGGATGGGACGGAGGCACTTTCCTTGCCCAAACCTGGCCCCATTGCCCTGACAGTTGGAGTAATAGAGTCCAGCCCTCCAGGCCATAGGCCAGCCAAGTGTATTGTTTTAAGACGATCAACTGTTGCCTGGCTCTTTCCCCCTGCTGACTGCCGTAACAAAGCCTCTGCGAGAGCACACAGGGCAGTGTGTGTGCGCGGGTTGAAAGGGAAGGGGAACTCGGAAGTGGGCTCTTGATCATCTTTTCTGGTCTCAGGGCTCCTTGTTTGGATGCCAAGACAAACAAATAAATCATATTCAAAGGCATTTGCCCACAATAGTGCTGAAGTCAGAAAAACATAAAAGAGAGGAGCTGAGATCAGGGGTCAGGATTCCTGTTAGACACAACAGCTTTGCCCAGTGCTTTCATTTCATTTCATTTTACTGCCTCTTCTGCTGCTGTTTGGGGAGAGTGATTATTTATTTTGTAGCCTTTCTTTGGCCTGTTTTTCCAATAGGAATTTGTGATATGCTTACACAATTCTCTGGCACAGCTTGGCGTGGGGACTGTGCTGTGGCTCGCCTTTCCAGTCCTTTGTAGAGTGCTTATGCTCTGACGGTGAGCCACTGTGAGCGAGATCCATCCTCCTTTCACAAGCAACTTTCCTCCAGTTGCTTGCCAAATTGTTTTGCATGGGGCTTGATTTAGCCGTCACAAGAAGGCAGTCACTTCCGTGACAGATATTTAAAAGTAACTGCATTTAGCAACCTGGAGCAGAACAAAAAACATGGAGACAGGGATTTCTCTGGGAGATGCTATTTTTACCCCGGGTAAGATTTAATGAGGAAAATGCTAAGTGTCTTTTTCCTGGAGAAAGAGAAATCATAATAGTCTCTTTAAAACCAAGAAATGACTATTTGATATTAACATTTCTGCATGAGGGGACTGGTTTGCTGCTGATCAGGGGATAATGTGGCTGCTAGTGACTCTCTGAGGCTGACTGACCCTCCTTGGTGGTCTCTGGTGCTCACACTGGTTCCACTCAGACTCAAGACCCCACTGATCCTGGATGGTAGGGACCAGGAACCGCAGCCCTAGGTGCTGGCAGGGTTTCAGAAGGGGCCTGCTGGGACAAGGGAGGGGGTCAGGTTTGTCCTTGCCAGGGGGGCAGCAGTGGCAACAAAGAGAAATTCAACACGTCAGCTCTCAGCCCCAGATTCCAAGTTTGCAAGAGCTGTTCTGCAAGGGGCTCACGGAAATGAGCTAGAAGAAATCAGCTAGGTCATTCCTCATTGCTTGAAGAAGACAACAGCACCCAACTGGGAACTGATCTCAGCTGTTTGTTTGTCAGGACTCAGACCAAAAAAAGCTCCATCTGAATTTTTTTTTTTTTAAAAAAAAAGGAATTTCCTTCCCCTGATAGTTTGGATTGCTTCTTAATGCTGTTTTAATGTACGTCTGTTTGGTGTTTATCTGGAGCTTAAGGTGGTAGAAAACAAATCGTGGGCCAGCTCTGGTGCAAGGTGGAGCTGGGCATCTGCTGAATATGAACTCTGCTAATGGCACCCATCCGGAGAAGTGAAATGTTTGTACCTGAGCTTGATTTCCTTCTAGTGGACCCATTAGTCCATACAGTGAATAGCAGGGAGTGAAAGTGCTCCCAGCAACGAAGGGGTTGCTTGGGAAGTGTTGGCTTTGTCTTTCTTCTGCTTCCCATGGTAGCCAAGGCTTATGCCCTTTGGCCATCTCCCTGCTGGATGCCAGAGTATTCCTGGCAGCCACGTTAATGAACAAGGAGTAGAGAGTAACTTGCCTTCTTCTCCCAATTTTCAGGCAAATTATTACTCATACAAAAGTCTGACAGACTTTTGGGACCTGTGAATGCTTTAATAAATCCCCGGTGACTGTCTTGCTATTCACAAAGAGCGAGTAACAGGATCCCATAAATCACAGCAAAACAAACTCAGCACTTTGGGTCAGGAAAATATTGAGAAATCCATGAGTTTTACCCTAATCCTCCCATGGCAGAGGCCCTGGAAATGCACCTTTTTTTTTTTGCATCCTTCTGGCTTTGACACTAACTTCCTATTCCAGCTGACATCATGCCAGGCTCCGCAGCATGCGCGGGCATTCGAGGTCCAGCTCAGCACTGTGGGGAGCAGGAGAAGCTCCCCTGGGATGCGATAAGCCTGGCACTCATCCCAGCCAGAGACGAGTTTGCCCCATGCCTCATCTTCTGGGATTACACCTATCAGCCCTTACTGCACAGCAACCAGCAGGCCACTTCTACAGCCACTGAGAAGCATAACTGTTTGTCTGTGGTGCTGCTTGCTGCTTGGACTTGGACCTGCTGACTCCAGGACATCACCCTATATAGACCCTGCTGTTCCAGGGAATGGGGCTTTGAATCTGCCTCCAGCAATGAGGCCTTTCATCTTCTGTTGCATCCTTGTTTTGTAGAGAAACGCGATTTGGGTTTTCTTTCTTTCCATTTTTTTCACTAGCAATCCATTAGAGTGCTGAACTTGCTGAGGTTTAGGGTGGCTGCAATCCTGTGGTGGCCCTTCAGGCCCCCATGTAATGATACAGGCTGTCTTTGGCAATGTGGAGGCAACACATGGCAGAAAGGCTGCCCTTCCCACAGTGGAGGAGTGAGGAGTCCGCCCCAATGTGTGGTCCCGACTTGTCAGCAAACCAGTCCTAGACCTACCTGACAGGAACATCTGCTGGCCAGAGGAGTCAGGGTCCTGGCAGCACTGCAGAGGGACGGTACCATCCAGGCAGGGGGAAAAGCATCCAAAAACAATGGCAAAGGAAGGAATGGGACAGAACAGAGCACAACCGAAAAAGGGAAAGAAGAGACAGGAAAAGGCCAGATACCCTGGTGCTCTGGATTTCGAGCTTGCAAAGCCAAATTTCTGAGGAGGGACTATGTAATGGATGAAGTAACCGGCTGATGGAGACGCAGAGCCCAGTCAGATGCCTCCAGCAAACCTCTCCTGCCCCGCTTGTACTGTGCTGGTGACTACACAGTGCAGCCAAGAGAGGACACGGCTGGCCACCCTTCTCTTGGGACATAGGCCCCCTTCTCCTGGGATGGACACAGCCTTGCAAGACTCATGCTTTGCCTGTCCAGCATTTCTGAAGTGCAGACATTCAGTGGAAGGGCCTGAGGGTTGTGTACTGTGTGTGACAGGACTTAAACACCATCACCAGCTTTATTTTTCTGAACCAGATTTCTATTTAGGAAAAGCTTGATGACCCGGGGATCAGGAGATTGCTGTGCACTCTGACCAGCTTACCTCACTCCAGCTCCCTCCTCAAACCATTTGGTCTCTCATCATGCACTAATCCATTGGTGACTTCAGCTGTAATTGGCTGCAGTCTGGCATCAATAAACTGAAACATTTATTGCACAGTTTAAATCTAATACACATTATAGCAACCCAGCTAGTTTTAATGCCTGAGCCAGGAAGCAGCTCTATGAGCTTCTGCTTCACAGGTTGGAGGCTCTTCCCCACTGCTGGAACTACATTCCAGCCCTTGGTCTGAGTGTCTCATCCTGACCTGTTGCCCCCACCTCCTTCATCACCCTCCCAGTGTCCCCTCATTTGCTACTTCAGGTCTGGCCCCCCTCCACCTGTATCCTGTGTTCCAGGATGGCCAAATCTCCCTCCCTGTCCCCAGTCAGTCGGGTTTCATCTGAGGGAGGTTTTCTTAATACCTGTGACGTCCAAATCCTGTCATGGAGCTTTGGGTTGAAGGTCAGTCCTTATCTCAGGATCTGAAGTGAAATCACTGAGTTGTTCACAATGGCTGCACCAGAGTCAGGAAATCTGATTTGCAATAATAGAGTGTTCCTTTGAGTAACATTTTCTTAGAAGTCATTATTGAAGTTTAAAGAAGGGGCCAGAGTGCAGGGGGGCTTTAATGTTAGATTTTGCATTTATTTTGCTGGCTACAGATGTTTAACCCTTGTGAGGGTAAACCCCAACTCCACATGGTGGCTGGACCTTGGTGGTCCCATTGGGAGGGCTTCCATCAGCCTGGGCTTGCTTTTGCCAGTGTGGTCTCCAGAGACAAGCTTCACAGCTCTTTGTCTTTCTGCCCTGAGGGTTGACTAAGGAAAGTCTGCCTGGAAGACCTACACAGCCTTCCCCAACATTGCAGATGGGGGTCCCTCTCTGCCCAAAGAGCAATGACGTAAACCATGTGTACAGCATAAGTACAGTCACCTTTCAATGAATCCAGTGAGATATAAATGGCAAATGTCTCGTTTTCTCCTGATTTAAATAATGTATTGGAGAAGCACTTTGCTGGTGTTTCAGAAAAGGAAGGCCGGGAGTAATAAAGACTTTGTCAACCCCTGTCAGGCACTGCCAGCAGCAGCCTGGCAGAGCTCACCCCACTTTAAGCAGCCTGTGCAGGGGGTGAGGGCAGCACCAGCCAGGGGAGGCACACACAGCCCCGGGATGGATGGCAGCCAGGAGGAAAATAAATGGGGAACTATTGGGTTTCTCATGGACACCCACTTACTCTGCCACCGCTCCAGCGATTTTGGAGCTCCCCAGATCTGATTAGGCTCTCCATTACTGTCTGCTGCGTGCTTGCATGCCAGGAATTGCTTAACAGGGACCGGCTGGAGTGCCTCTGTGGAGGGAAGGGGGTGCCTTTAGTCCGCCCCTCCGCCCCCCTGGCAGGGTATTACTATCAGAAATATCAGACATTTCGACTCAAATTAAAGTCAGGTTAAATATCTCAGATGCAAAAATCCCACATGATTCCAGATGGAAAGTGGTTCCTCAGCTTCATACTGAGCAAAATAAATAAGAAACCTTTCAGACCTGTGCCTGCCCCTCTGCCAGGAAGAGACTGGGAGCCCCCACCGAACTTGAGAACTTTGAAGTTGCAATTTGGCTGGACTAATGCAAATCATGACAGACTCTATTGGAATATAAATAGCGTATTTGTGAAGTGCACAGTGGTAAATACATTGCAATGATAGTAACCAAAGCAGACCCATGTGTATGCGTGCACACGGATTGCACACGATGGCACACACAGAGCACAGAAGCACACACGGAGGCAATGCAGGATCCCTGCAAACTCCAATGGCTCCGTGCACCTCACATGAATCTCCATGGACTGGACAGCAGCATGCTAGCAATTAAACCAAGCAGTACAACAGGAGGGGAAGAGCTTTAGCCACAGCAGGGATGGGTTGATTTAGGGTAGGTTTCTCTGTGTGTTCTATTTAATTTGTCCAGACACGTATTTCAGGACACAGGACTCAACATCTGCGTGATGCTCTGAAGGGATCACAGGGACACTGCCACCACTGATTGCTTTCAGAAACATCAACAGATATGTCTCACACAGCTATGGAGCAGGTGGATTTTGGCAGGACGTACCCAGGCCATGCAGTGAGCTGATGGCCATGCTGTGGCAACTGCTTGCTGAGGGCCAGCAGCCCAAGAAGCCCAGCCCCACAGTGTGCCGCAGCCTGCCAGTCTGGAGACTCTGCCGTGGGACGCCTCACTGCTGAGCCTGCCCTACTGCTCCATCCTGACCCGTGTTCCCAATTCATGTACTCATAGCTGCGGCATGTGAGAAGTGATCTCAGCAGGGGACATCTTCCTCTGCCGAGCCGTGGCATGAGGCTGCTCCCACAGCATTTACAGGGTTGCCAGGCCTGAGCTTTAAAAGGAAAGAGAGAACTTTGCTCACGGCAGTGCCGAGCCCAAATCACACTCTGCGGCTTTACACAGCCAGAGCTGTGCCAGATCCCACGAAAGTGGATATGCCCATATCTCCCACAGCCTCTCAGGCTCATCCGTGCACCAGGCCCAATCCCTAAGTTCAGATTTTGTTCCAAATCTATTCCAAATCAGATGTATATGCACAATTGGAGTTTTGCCTGAACCCTATTGCTAAGAAACCAGGAGTCCTGCAGATGTCATTGCCATCCAGACCAGCATCTTCAAGGAAAGTTTTAGTGTCCCCCTGGTCAGGGTCCTTGCGAACAGCTCCTCAGCCAACTACAATGGACAGAACCCCATCATATCCCTGGTATTTCCTACTGGGAATTTGCACCCTGCTCCCCTTTCTGTCTCTGCCCTCTCACGTTGCTCCACAGCCCTCCAGCTTTCTGTGCTGTTCTAACCCTTTGGTTGCCACGTGGTTTTCATTTCTGTGTTTAAACCTCACCAGGGCTGAGCCATCCCTGTGCTTTGCTGCTGTTTGGGTTGGTGGTATTGACTTTTCTCTCTTGTCCTTCTTGTCTTAATTTAGCGTCTGCTTCTCTCTCAGGTTAATCAGTGGATTAGCTGCAGCTCTCCCTCCCTCTCTCCTAAATCCTTATCCTTCATCACGAATCTAGGAAACAAACCAGACCAGGTACTTTTCCATGGAGGCAGCCAAACTATTTGCTTTCCTATCAGCCAGCCTCTCCCACACCGTTCTCTGAGCCCTTCTGACCCCGGGACACCCACTTGTCTGCAGACACCTCTGCCTATCCACTGCCATGCTCTGCCTGGACCTGCTGCCTGCCCACCCTGGGGTCACTGGCACGGTTGTTCCAGGGCATGAAGAAACCAGAACGGGACACGAACTTCCCAGATCTCAACCCAGTGCCACCTCATTCTGCCCTGATTTCTCTCCACTCCTGCCTGTGCTGCCTCTTCCTCCTGAGGCTGCTTGCAGATTCCCTATCCCTGAGGTCATCATCCTGGCCAGGGGAGTGATTGCACAGAGCTGACATCCCGCTCCTACAGACACATTCAGCTGCCACCTCTGCTCCCAAAAGCCATCACTGTCTTGATGCCCTTCATTCCTACCCACTGAGGGCCCTCGGTTCTCAGAGCAGTTCATTCCCTGCTTAATATCCTCCCACTCTGGACTGGAGTTGTTTGGCTCTGACCTGTGAATGACCCTGATAGATACCCAGTATCTCAGGCCAATGGGATGCTGTCAGAGCAATCTGTCCTCCCAACTCCAGGGAGGGAAGGGAGCGGCTAAGAGCTGTGATGCACCTGAAGTTTCAAGACCCTTAATATTTTCTGCTTTAATCAGCAGCTTCCAGTGCTGGCTGAAAGCAAGATAAACTCTGTCAGCCCTGCTGCAGGTGGGCAACTGAAAGAAGATTCTCTGAAATAAAAACTTGAGCCACTGTAGAAAGGTGTCTGGATCCCAAGAAATACCATTTCCTTGAACAGTGGTGCTAAATGGAGGGTGCAGATGTGTTTGGTTCAGCTCTGCCTCAACATGTGCTCTATCTGAATGTCCCTGATGCTCAAGAGCCAGTCTCATGTGCTGGGGAGCCTGTAGCCTCAGCAGAGCTCATTAGCACAGGACAGATGCAGTCTTCCTGCTGGAAAGGAAGGGAGTGCCATGCAAGTGCCCTGTTCACATGGCATTGACTGGGAAGCTCTTGCACTCCTAACGTGATATTGGGGCTGTGCCCCCTGGTTTTGCCATCCAGGCTCAGAGCCCTGCCGGCCATGTCCTGTGCTGCAGAAGATGGCAGTGGTGCTTTAAGGGCTTCTGTCGCTCTTACCTTCTCATGCAGGGAACTGGGTCTGAGGTGCAGTGTGCTGACCCTTCCCCTCCCCTCACGTCCTACCCTATGGCTCTCCTGCCAAACCTTGAAGGCTCCAGTTCCTCCTGTCTGTGGTTTATCATCTCGTAGACCAAAGAGCAGAGGGCACTGCAGCAGCAAGCCCTCATCAGTGGGAGAAAAGAAGCTTACTTAGGAGGTCAGGGCCTCATTGTGATGCACACTGAAAATCCAGGGAGAATCACATAGCCTCCACCCAGCCAAGGAGAACTGGCAAGAAGCAGCAGGACTGGGAGGAAAGGCCCAGGACTGCCCTATCCCCACTGGCCCTGGGAGCAGTGGTCTAGATGGGTGCTGGAGGAGGCAGGGGTGAACTCCTCACTCAGGGCTTCCAGATCCATGGGTACCAAGCACAATTCAGCATGTCCCAGGGGCTGGCAGGGTGTGAGCCAGTGGTGACTGATGTTTAGGCCACTTGCCAGCATTGTTATCAGCACACAGAAAATGTGCTGTCTCTGGATTTTGTTGGATATTTGGATGCTACTCATCTACCTGTTTGTGGTCAGGCAGCCTGGGAGCTCCTTCCCATTGCACTGAGCTTGCCATGATGTCCAAGCTGCAGAACAGCAAGGGTGAGGAGAAGAGCTGAGCCGAGCTGAAACAAGGAGAGGGATTGTCATGTGAAAAAACAATTCCAGCAGCTCACATCTATGACCCAACTTTTCAGCTCAACCGCTCCTGCCAAAGCAGTGCTTCCAAGGCTGCAGCTCCCTGATAAAACCTAATACCATCGCCCATAAATTGTATTAAATAAACAGCAGCTGCGGATCAAGGTATATTCATCAAGGGCTTCCTCTATTTTTTCTTTTTATGAATGGTTGAAGACTCAGAGATGCCGTTTGCCAATAGTCTGTCAACGGAGCCTGCATTTAAAATCAATTTGGTAATTATGACTCCAACTCAGAGCTACAAATCAAAAAAGAAACTTCAGCCCTTCAGGATGTTTTGGACCATTAGGGAGCTGGTAATTACGCACCCCAGCCGGGCATTAATTTAAGGCCCTGGTGGAAAAGTGATGGTGTGAATTTGAGACAGGAAACTGACTGCAAGGAATTTCAAAGGTTGGGAGGCTTGCTGTCAGTCTGTTTACAACCACCTAGCTTAACATGGTTAAAATCTGCTAGGGAACACTTGCTGAACTCAGGACTGCCATTGTGTTGGTTTATTTTTCCTTGTGAAAGAGGCCGCTTTTCTGTCGGCAAGGAATAAATGAGGAAAATATATATAACCTCTGTTTACATAGGATCTACAGTGTTTGTACTGTGCTACTCCAGGTCACTTGGATTCGAGTGTGATGAACGGTGTGTATGTGTGCAGAGATAGATATATGGATACAGAGAGAGAGGAGGGTTTGACAGAACCAGCCAAAGGAGCATAGCTTTAATTCCGCTAGCAGCAAGTGAGTTTGACTGCAAAACATCATTGCTCCCCTCCCCTTTAACACGTCAGGAGAAGACCTGGAGGCTGAGCAGCCCTTCTCACCGCACAGCAGAGCACACCCCTGCTTTGCTCAAGCCTCATTTTCTGGCAGCATCCTTTGGTTCATGTAGAATGTGCTGTGTCCCCAGCGACTCCTGCTTCCGAGGAGGAGGTCAGCCAGCTGTACCTGGC